>SJYO01050415.1:50811341-50849667 GCA_006410555.1 Capra ibex
CGTTAGAACTAAGGTCGAACACAAAGAAGGTCAGGTCGCAAAGAGTACTACATGAGACGTATATTCAATTTATTCGTCCCACTGTCATATGTCGGAACTACGTGAGGAAAAGGATAAACCTTGGTCAGACAACAAGGTACAGGTCAAGATTGACAACGAAGGACTGGACGTATGTCTAAAGAGTTCTCCGTCCAATCCACCAGACCATAAGGGTAGAGAGAGTCTTACAAGGTGTCAAATAACACTAGGTGTGTCAGTTTCCGAAACCGTATCAGTTATTTCGTCTTTATCTACAAAAAAGACCTTGAGAGAACGAAAAAGGTACTAGGTCGCCTACAACCGTTAAACTAGAGACCAAGGAGACGGAAAAGATTTTGGTCGAACTTGTAGTCCCTCAAGTGCCAAGTGTATGACGACTTCGGACCGAACCTCTTAAAACTCGTAATGAAATGATCCCACACTCTACTCACGTTAACATGTCATCAAACTCCTAAGAAACCGTAACGGAAAGAAACCTTAACCTTACTTTTGACTGGAAAAGGTCAGGACACCGGTGACGACTCAAAAGGTTTAAACGACCGTATAACTCACGTCGTCAAACTGTCGTAGTAGAAAGTCCTAAACTTTGTCGAGTTGACCTTAAGGTAGTGGAGGTGATCGAAACAAGTATCACTACGAAAGGTTCCGGGTGGACTGAAGTGAAAGGTTCTACAGACCGACATCTAATCACTAGTGTTATAGTAGACCCAGCACTTCTAGAAAAAACATGTCAAGCAGACATATAAGAACGGTGGACAAGAATTATAGAAGACGAAGACAATCCAGGTATGTTAAAGACAGGAAATAGTTCGGGTAGAAACGTACTTTACAAGGGAACCATAGAGATTAAAAGAACTTCTCTAGAGATCAGAAAGGGTAAGACAACAAAAGGAGATAAAGGAACGTAGCTAGTGACTTCTTCCGAAAGAATAAAGAAGAACGATAAGAAACCTTGAGACGTAAGATACGAATATAGAAAGGAAAAGAGGAACCGAAAAGGGGAGAGAAGAAAAGTCTCGATAAACATTCCGGAGGGGTCTGTCGGTAAAACGAAAAAACGTAAAGAAAAGGTACCCCTACCAGAACTAGGGACGGAGGACATGTTACAGTGCTTGGAGTAAGGTATCAAGTAGTCCGTACGATAGATAGTCTAGATCCGGGAATTTAGATAAAGAGTGAAGGTGACATATTAGTATTGGATACTAAATCCAGTATGGACTTACCAGATCGCCAAAAGGGGTGAAAGAAGTTAAATTCAGACTTCAACCGTTATTCCTCAAGTACTAGACTCGGTGTCAGTCGAGGACCAGAACAAAAACAACTGACGTATCTCGAAGAGGTAGAAAACGACGTCTCTTATATTAGTTAGACTAAAGCCACAACTGGTAGACCACTACAGGTACACATCTCAGAAGAGAACACAACAACCTTCTCCCACAAACGATACTGGTCACGTAAAAGAACCGTTTTGAGATAATCAGAAACGGGACGAAGTAAGACGTAAGGATCCGGTTTAAACGGACAATGAGACTCACAAAGAACTGAAGGATGAAAACGTAAGGTCAGGGGATATTACCTTTCCTGTAGAAAAAACCCACAATCAAGATTTTCCAGAACATCCAGAAGTATCTCGACAATTTGAAGTCGAAGAAGTCGCAACGACCAACCCCGTATCTGAACCTATTGACACTGTAAATTACCAAACGGAACCTCTGCTTGTCTCTAGTAAGACAGCAAAAACTCTAACGTAGGTTCATGACGTAAAACCTGAGAAAACAACTGGTACTACCGATGAGGTAAAGAAGACTCCCTAAGGACGGGCGTCGTCATCTATATTACCAGTAAACTCAATTTAAGTGGGTAAGGTCAGGTAAAATCAAACGACTAAGGATCTTACAGCTGTAAGTGGGAACGGTAGAGAACAAACTGGTGAAGGTTAAACGGAACTAAGTACCTGGACTGTAAGGTCCAAGGATACGTTATGACGAGAAATGTCGTAACTTAGAACGAAGATAGTGGTCAGTGTAGGTGTCGACCCATAACCAAAACGAAACCGAGGTAGGGAAGTAAGAAAGACCTCAATAAAGAGGTGACTAGAGGTCATCGTACAACCCGTGGATGACTGGACCCCTCAAGGAGAAAACCATAGGATAGTAAAACGGGAAAGTATGACAAGTACCCCAAGAGTTCCGTTCTTATGACTTCACCGAACGGTAAGGGAAGAGGTCAACTGGTGCGAGACAGTCTCGAGAGGTGGTACTGGACGGGCAGAACCCAACGGGACGTCCGTACCGAACCAAAGTAACTAGATCTGTTCCGACACCAGGATCACACTAATCTAACTGATCAAAAGACACTCATACCAAAGTCACGTAGACGGGAGACTACGGGAGAACGTTGTAGATGGTAGAATGAACACAAAGAGAATGAAACCCGCACCCCACAGAGAAGTACCGACGAGGTCGTTTCGTGTCGGCGACGAGGAATGGAACCTGCTCCCCATAGAGGAATAGCGACGGCAAGGACTGGAAGTTTCACCCTATCGAGGAGATCCGGGAGGACGCGGGCGGGTCGGTGGGAGCGTCGGTGGGACACGAATCACTCGGTCGAGAGCGGCAGTCCGAGGAGACAGGTACCCTAAGAGGTCCGTTCTTATGACCTATGACCTCACCCAACGGAACGGGAGGAGGTCCCCTAGAAAGGTTGGGTCCCCAGTTTGGGTCCAGAAGTCGTAACGTCCACCTAAGAAATGGAAGACTCGTTGGTCCCTTTTCGTTTTTTTTTTTCATAACTTTTCACATTTTTACATTGTACATACCATGTTTTGACCACTGAACGGTCTCAACTGGACACCCAAGATTAAATAACTGGGGACGGGATCTGTTGTTTGAGAAGTTGTTCTCCCTACCAAAATCCGAGAAAGGACACGGGGATGTTTATCAGTTAAACGTTTTATTTCGTGGTTAGTATCTCTATGTTACTCTCACTCCCATAAATATAGGCTCCTGAATAGACTTGACCTTTGGGCCAAAGTTTCAATAAAAACACCTAGAAGTCAATTAACCGTGGGTCATCGGAGATTCACCTCTGACAATCTCTTTTCCATTTTTTTTGATAGTCTTAAAGGATAGTGAGTGAGTTCTGAGACCTATCTAAGGAATTTTCGGTTACAAGTCAGGAAAGAGTAAGGAAATATATCTAAATTTTAAAGTAGACCATAAAAAAAGAGAAACGAATTTTTTGAAGGAAATCATAAAGAATGTCATCCAATACTTGTAAGAGTCGAAAACAAAAGTCTTTCGACATTGTATTTTGGACCATGGGTTCTCCTAAATTCATGTGAATTAATTAATTAGGGGAAGTACCTAGTGTCGGAACAGTNAACCGTTATTCCTCAAGTACTAGACTCGGTGTCAGTCGAGGACCAGAACAAAAACAACTGACGTATCTCGAAGAGGTAGAAAACGACGTCTCTTATATTAGTTAGACTAAAGCCACAACTGGTAGACCACTACAGGTACACATCTCAGAAGAGAACACAACAACCTTCTCCCACAAACGATACTGGTCACGTAAAAGAACCGTTTTGAGATAATCAGAAACGGGACGAAATAAGGCGTAAGGATCCGGTTTAAACGGACAATGAGACTCACAAAGAACTGAAGGATGAAAACGTAAGGTCAGGGGATATTACCTTTCCTGTAGAAAAAACCCACAATCAAGATTTTCCAGAACATCCAGAAGTATCTCGACAATTTGAAGTCGAAGAAGTCGCAACGACCAACCCCGTATCTGAACCTATTGACACTGTAAATTACCAAACGGAACCTCTGCTTGTCTCTAGTAAGACAGCAAAAACTCTAACGTAGGTTCATGACGTAAAACCTGAGAAAACAACTGGTACTACCGATGAGGTAAAGAAGACTCCCTAAGGACGGGCGTCGTCATCTATATTACCAGTAAACTCAATTTAAGTGGGTAAGGTCAGGTAAAATCAAACGACTAAGGATCCTACAACTGTAAGTGGGAACGGTAGAGAACAAACTGGTGAAGGTTAAACGGAACTAAGTACCTGGACTCTAAGGTCCAAGGATACGTTATGACGAGAAATGTCGTAGCTTAGAACGAAGATAGTGGTCAGTGTAGGTGTCGACCCATAACAAAAACGAAACCGAGGTAGGGAAGTAAGAAAGACCTCAATAAAGAGGTGACTAGAGGTCATCGTATAACCCGTGGATGACTGGACCCCTCAAGGAGAAAACCATAGGATAGTAAAACGGGAAAGTATGACAAGTACCCCAAGAGTTCCGTTCTTATGACTTCACCGAACGGTAAGGGAAGAGGTCAACTGGTGCGAGACAGTCTCGAGAGGTGGTACTGGACGGGCAGAACCCAACGGGACGTCCGTACCGAACCAAAGTAACTAGATCTGTTCCGACACCAGGATCACACTAATCTAACTGATCAAAAGACACTCATACCAAAGTCACGTAGACGGGAGACTACGGGAGAACGTTGTAGATGGTAGAATGAACACAAAGAGAATGGAACCCGCACCCCACAGAGAAGTACCGACGAGGTCGTTTCGTGTCGGCGACGAGGAATGGAACCTGCTCCCCATAGAGGAATAGCGACGGCAAGGACTGGAAGTTTCACCCTATCGAGGAGATCCGGGAGGACGCGGACGGGTCGGTGGGAGCGTCGGTGGGACACGAATCACTCGGTCGAGAGCGGCAGTCCGAGGAGACAGGTACCCTAAGAGGTCCGTTCTTATGACCTATGACCTCACCCAACGGAACGGGAGGAGGTCCCCTAGAAAGGTTGGGTCCCCAGTTTGGGTCCAGAAGTCGTAACGTCCACCTAAGAAATGGAAGACTCGTTGGTCCCTTTTCGTTTTTTTTTTTCATAACTTTTCACATTTTTACATTGTACATACCATGTTTTGACCACTGAACGGTCTCAACTGGACACCCAAGATTAAATAACTGGGGACGGGATCTGTTGTTTGAGAAGTTGTTCTCCCTACCAAAATCCGAGAAAGGACACGGGGATGTTTATCAGTTAAACGTTTTATTTCGTGGTTAGTATCTCTATGTTACTCTCACTCCCATAAATATAGACTCCTGAATAGACTTGACCTTTGGGCCAAAGTTTCAATAAAAACACCTAGAAGTCAATTAACCGTGGGTCATCGGAGATTCACCTCTGACAATCTCTTTTCCATTTTTTTTGATAGTCTTAAAGGATAGTGAGTGAGTTCTGAGACCTATCTAAGGAATTTTCGGTTACAAGTCAGGAAAGAGTAAGGAAATATATCTAAATTTTAAAGTAGACCATAAAAAAAGAGAAACGAATTTTTTGAAGGAAATCATAAAGAATGTCATCCAATACTTGTAAGAGTCGAAAACAAAAGTCTTTCGACATTGTATTTTGGACCATGGGTTCTCCTAAATTCATGTGAATTAATTAATTAGGGGAAGTACCTAGTGTCGGAACAGTACCGTTTTCTTTTAGTTGGGACTTATAAGTGACCGTCCTGACTACGACTTCGACTTCAAGGTTATGAAACCGGTGGACTACCCTCCTCGGCTGAGTTACCTTTTCTGACACTACGACCCTTACTAACTCCCGTCCTCCTCTTCCCCTGCTGTCTCCTACTCTACCAACCTACCGTAGTGGCTGAGTTACCTGTACTTAGACTCTTTTGAAGCCCTCTGTCACTTCCTGTCCCCTCAGACCGCACGACGTCAGGTACCCCAACGGTTCTCAGTCTGTACTATCTTTGATTTGTAAATTAATTACTTATTACTTTTGAATGTTTTATAATGGGACAGTGAGAAGACTACTGAAGTCGCCCAGAGTCCCTGAGGACCCGTTAATCTCTGAGACCCTGACTGACCGCGTACAACGACTCCAGAGATCTAAAGACCCACACACACCCCCCCGTCGTCCTGGAAGGCTCCTTACGCCCGAGGGAGTTGGTCCGACAGTCCGAACCTCGGAGTCAAGATCTCCTCCCTCGATGGTCGCCATCGACACTCAAGACGGCGGGTCTACTTCACGACCGGGACCACGGACCGAATAGACTTCCGATCGCAGTGTATGAGCGACGAGACCCAGACAGACCCGTGGGACCTCCCCCGGGGTCGACAGGGGACCCCCCCCTGTACCGTCCAGTGGACCCTTATCCACTGGAGGACTCCCAGACGTCGAAGTCTTTGGACTCCTTCCTTCCCTCTTATACTCTGCCCCTACGGTGTGCCCCCAGGTTCCCTGTCAGATCTCCTCCTTCGGGAATGGACAGGTAAACGGGCCGGTCGACGGAGACCGACAGAGAGAAAGGAACGTCGTAGATCTCCCTTTCCCCTCCAACAACACCTGACACATAGACACAGGGGTGAGGGGAAGGGGGGTCTAAGTAGACGACGTCACCCCTGGACGTGCACTACGACAAACCTCTTCCACGGGGACCCTCTTTGACTCCAAAACTACCCCAGGACTCCCACCCTAAGAGTACAAGTCGGTCTCGAGATCGAGTGAGAGAGACGGTCCTCTCCACTGGTAGACGTTCTCTTGGGAGTGGTCCTCGACTTAGGATCGTGGATGTAGAGTCTGGAGGGTCGGAGGTCTTAACAGTCTTTACTTACGACCTACAAACTTCGTGGACCAGATACCACAAGACAATGTCGTCGAGCTTGTCTGTTTCTCTCCCAGTAAAGAATTTTTTGACTTTATGACAACTTATATGTTATATTCAATGTCCAAATGTCATATTACTAAATGTCAAAGTTTTCCAATTTGAGGTAAATATCAATAATATTTTATAACGATGTAAGGGGTAAAACAACAACCCCGTAAACCCTAGAAAAAAAAAAAAAGGGGATCAACACCGTACACCCTAGATCAAGGAACTGGTCCCTAGTTTGGACACGGGGGACGTAACCCTTACACCGCAGAATCGGTGACCAGGTGGTCCCTTCAGGGTAGGAACATCTAATAAAATATGGATGATCAAACATGGAGAATTAGGGGATGGGGAATTGACGGGGAGGGGAGGGGCAATCAGTGACGATCAAAAGAGAGACATAGACATTAAAATTGTCTGTTGTAATATCGGAGTTATAAAGAGAAACAGTGATCTCCACAAAGGATTTGTTATAAAATTTACCGATGCAATCAACATCGTAGCACATACCAAATATAGGAGACAAAATACTGTGACAAAACCATATACCCAATAACAAAATACAAAATATATAACAAAATACTGTAACAAAACATTATAACATTTATTACGGAACCACTGATCCAAACACTTAGGCACATAGGAAGGTGATCGTCGAATTCGCTCACAAATGTAGAGTAGAAAGGGCTAACTTAAAAAAGTAAAAAAGTAGAAACTATTACTTTTTACTGTGGTGTTTTTGTTGTTGTTAGAGCACTTGTTTTGTTTCTCTCCCAGTACAGAAGCCCTCCCACCGACATCTAAGGGGGGTCGGGACCGAAGACCTTCCGTCAATGGTGTTAGTGTCGCACTTGGTCGTTTTGTCGGGAGGGGAGTAACGAAGACCTGGGGAGTCGGGGAGGGGGAGGGGGTCGTTTACGGGGCGGCGCAGAGGGGTCACCCTAAACGCAGGGTCCCTAGAGATGTGTCCGAAGGGGAGGACGAGAGTTCCTGGATGACGAAAACCGAAACGCGTCTGTCATCTCCTATTCCTTCTACTCCTTCTGATCCTCGTCCTCTGGGTGCCGGTGGCCCTGTGGCTAGGTCTATGGATCCTCAGACGGAACCCTCCGATTCAGTGGTCTGCCCCGACGTTTTCTCTTGTGTCACGGTCTCGTCCGCGGGGCACATTTCTTGGAAGTGTACGTCGCGCCGACGACTCATAAAGGAGTTTGGGGTGGTGTTAGGGGTTCGAGTCTTAACGACTGGGACTAAGAATCTTTTCTCCTTACTCGAAACTGGCGGAGAAAACGAACGAGGTACTTCAGTATCTATTGTTTCGAGAACCTCCCTGCAGAAACCTCCGGGTCACCACTTCTGAAACGGAAGTTACGTGCCCCACGACCAGGGTAGGGACTACCTCCTCGATCCTAGGGTGTACGGAGCACCGGTGGGGGGTTTTTTTGTATTTTGTCTTCGTCGTAACATTGTTTAGGTTATTTCTAAATTTTCTCTTCGGTGACCCTTTACCTTTAAACATAGGAATATCTCTGGTCGTGCCCTACTGTGTGCCTAGTCTGGAGACGGGTGGACACAAAGGGACACCGGGAGCTTGAGTCTTGTCTGAATGTAAAAATTTGACATTAGGTTTTTTTTTTATTATTATTTCTTTCTTATTTTAGACACTGTTACGTTTACTTGACTTCAAGTTCGAAGTCGCGGACATAGATAGCAAAGGAGTCTCGAGCTGGAGTCGAGTGAACGAAGACGGAGAGCAGACACCGACGAAAACACGTGTCCCAGTCTCGACTCGTCAACTCTTTCTCTGGTCGATAGACGGGTGACTCATTGACCGGATAATGTCCTTTATAAATGACTGGCGACCGCTTCTCCTTCGTGTCGAGTCTTTTCTCGGTCGCCACCACTCAGTTCTTATACCGCAATCGGTTCGAGTCCCCTCCCGAGTAAGGTTCTTGACTGAACTCGGTAGTATACCTTTACATATCCTTTTCATACGTAAAGTGATGTTTTTTCGTTGGTGTCTGTTGTTTTTCTTAAGAAAGACACAACCGCTCTAAGGTTATGTCTTTTTTTTTTTTAATTTTTTTTGTTTATCCGACACTCCACCTATCTCGTGTACAAAGTGTCGGGGTAGGGTGGGCGGGGCGGGGCAAAAGGTTAGTTCCAAGATAGGTAGAGTATCCACTATCCCGGGTGTACCCCAGAGTAACTATTTCATCGAGTAATACAGTTGGAGTGTTTGTTTCTTATTTCAAAGTGTCACTAGGCACTCTGACTGGTTTAACGTATATGCCGTGGGACAATAGAGTGACCGAGGGTAGAAGAGTTCCGACACTCTGGTGGTCTAAGGTCTGGAGACCGATGCACTGGTAGGGAAGTCTCTTAAAAAGTAACCACCCCATATTCTTCCTGAGGAAGTCTTTCCCTCCTCCGACCAAGAGGAATTCTCGGTCAGTGGGGAGAAAAGGGAGATTATTTAAAGGAAAAGAACGGACTGACGGTCGAATGGGAGAAAAAGAGACGTGAGCGGAATTAAGACCACGACTTTGGACCCTCCCTTCTGGGTGGTGTCGACCCACCCGAGGAGAGGGTTCGGGTGGAGGCCACCAGGGGAGAGAAACGGTTCTTTGACTCTGCTCGAGGCCCTGCCCTTAGAGGTGAACGGAACGACCTGACTGTAGGTGTGTGACCGGGCGAAAAGTAGGTAGCCAATGTCACAACTCACTTTGGGGTAGGGGAGCCTAGGAGAGAGAGAGAGAGAGGGGTACCGGGAGCTCGGGTGTCGGGAGCTCCGGAGCCGGAACACGGGGCAGACTGAAACTTTATCCCCCGCGGGTAAAGTATCGTCTGATAATGATGAGAGACTCTTTCAGGACTCTTGCCCCCGTGGAAAAGAGAACCTGAAAAGAAAGAGGAGCGAAAGAGAACGGGAACAGATGGGAGATCCTCCCGTACCAGTTGAGACCTCGTTCCTCAGGTTCTCGTTTGAGGAGGAGAACTCCTGGGGAGGTCGAAACCTTCGAGGAATATCCGTAGACAGATACTTACGGGGGGGGTGGGGGTTATGTGTGTGCGTACGCGCACGCGTGTGTGTGTGCCATGTCTGAGACTCTGTACAGAACCCTGTCCTTCGTTCAAGTACGACGACGACGATTCACCGAAGTCAGTACAGACTGAGTCACCGACGAAAACACGTGTCCCAGTCTCGACTCGTCAACTCTTTCTCTGGTCGATAGACGGGTGACTCATTGACCGGATAATGTCCTTTATAAATGACTGGCGACCGCTTCTCCTTCGTGTCGAGTCTTTTCTCGGTCGCAGTCGTCGAGGGGGCAGGGACCCTAAAACGTCCGTTCTTGTGACCTCACCCAACGGTAAAGGAAGAGGTCACGTACTTTCACTTTTCACTTTCACTTCAGTGAGTCAGTACAGGTTGAGAATCGCTGGGGTACCTGACGTCGGGTGGTCCGAGGAGGTAGGTACCCTAAAAGGTTCGTTCTCATGACCTCACCCCACGGTAACGGAAGTGGATTCGAGTATGATTTAAGAAGAGTTCTGCATTCTTTCTTCACCGTCACCAGTGTTGGTGTCTTCCGGAAATGGGTTGTCCGGAATTAGGACATGTCTCAAACGCAGGTGTAGGGACTTCCTTTACTCCGAGTCTCCTCCCCTCTCTAACTGTCCCTTGAACAACATCCTTGTCGAGAGTATTAGACACACAAGAGTCACGTCAAATCCCTACTTCAGGGGTCTATTGTTCCAATAGACTAGTAGATCTAATAAGACTCGATTATAACTCTCGATTGGGAAGACCCTCGTCTCGAGACACCTTCCACTTTCACTTTCACTTCAGGGAGGTATCACAGGCTGAGAATCGCTGGGGTACCTGACATCGGGTGGTCCGAGGAGGCAGGTACCCTACAAACTCCGTTCTCATGACCTGACCCAACGGTAAAGAAAGAGGTCCCCTAGAGGAGGTGGGTCCCTTAATTTGGTCCACAGGGTGTAACATCCGTCTACGAAATGACCGACTCGGGGGACCCTTCAGGTCTTATAACAGTTAATACCTAGTGACTATTTAAAATCTTATGGCAGTTAATACCTAGTGACTATTTACCATAGACACCTACGATAACCGAAATAGACGTTACCCATCTGACAGATTAACAGAAGAAAGGAAATCCCTCTCGTCGCGATGGACGATATAGACACAAGAGGTACGGGGTTCTGTAGTCGTCGGAAGAATTTTTCGACCGGGACAGACATCATTCGGGACAAGGTGAGGTCCAGTCTCTCTTCCCTTATATCTTAGAGAAAAGTCAAAAGTTGGATTTGAGTCAGTGAGTGGTCAACTTGCAGACACGACACACGAAGACCCTCTCAGTCATCAAGGACTTTGGTCTCCACTTCACCCTCTCCAGAAGGAATGAAGGCGGTTCAGCCCCAGAGTGGAGGGTCTCAGGGTCCCTGGGTGTGCCGGACAGGGGGCGGGCAGGGAGTCTCTACGCACAGATCCGGCTACCGCGAGTGTGTGGGGCGGAGACGCCAGGGGAAGGGGTCGGTCACGAAATTGACGTGTCTCAGTCGGGGGTCCCGCCCCCAGTCCGCCCACCTGACCCGAAGAAGGAGTGGAAGTTGGACTTCGACGTCACCCAGTGACCCGACTCTGGTGTGCATCCCCAAGAACTCCTTCCGTGGTATCGTAGACATCCAGGGGCGGACACACCTCCTCTGACCTGAGTTCTCCTTCTACCAGACGGCAGGGGACAGGACCCCCCACCTCGAAACCAAGACCCACTACACTAGAGGTAGAAACCACTCCTATTTATGTAGTACCCACTAAAACCTCTTTGTGACGTTGAAGTGTAAGAGGGGGCCTCGGCGGTGACACGGTCGGTGCGACCTCTCCCTCCCGAAGAGTATTCGAGGACTCTTTCTTCCTTCAAGTCGCTACTTCCCTTCCCAGGGTATCCGGGACAGGGAAAAACAGGGGACCTTCGTCTGTACCGAGACCAGAGAGAGGGGAGGAACGGAGGGAGGGGAACTCCTTCTGAGAGCCGTAGTAGGGACTCTGGAGGGGTTCCTGTTCCGAACCAGGAGGACGAAGGACAGAGGTTTCGGACCAGGAAGGGAGCCGTCTCCCCAGTCAGGGCCGAGGCGACGGAGACACAGGGGGAGTGGACAGTAGTGGTCGACGTCCCCCAGTGACTTGACCCTGGTCGCCGGAGGAGAGACTATCCTCGTCACCATGTCGGGGCGGAACAGTTTACAGTAGAGACGTTATGAGTCTCACAACCAGAAGGACCCGCACTAGACAAGGAGAAACAGGCACCCGAGTCCTGAAGGGTGAAAACTATAGAACATGGGGAGTCGGACAGGTCCAGGAACTGTGTCCTCCCAGTGTACTGGGAAGGTACCTTGACACCTAGGTCCGTCTCGACACTATGCTCCGCCCGCCTCTAAAGGATCTTGTGTCCCTTGTCCATTATCTGTGTGTTCACAAAGACAAAGAGGGAGGTGGGAAGATAAAGAGGGGGAGAATGTCGGGGGCGAGACTTCAGACTCAGGGGAGAAAGGTCGTCGGTTCTCTCGACTATGGACCGAATCTGGGACGACTCAGGAGTCCTCATAGTGTGTGTTGTGAGTGGGAAGACACGGGTTCACGAGACCGAGTCTGTGTTGGGACCTTTCTTTGTGGGCCACTCTTCTCGGGTCGGAATTTCTTGGTGGTCGGGACGGGAGGAATCGGTAGATAAACATGGGTTGGGAGAGAGGGGCTGACTGGTTCTGTCTCGTCTCTCCATCCTTGGTACCTGTACTGGGGCACAAGTCCGACGGGTGGCCGGAGTCGGGGCGAGGAGACTACTTCCTGTGTGACGAGGCAACTCACTGGGTGTGAATGTCCTTCGACACGTCAACGAAAGACAAGAGTCGGGACATCACTTCCGTCAAGTGTGGGAGAAGGAGGACCCAACCCTCACCCCGTATATCTGCATCGACTGTGGTGCTTCTGTAACTAGACTTAAGAGACACTCAAATGACCCAGTACCGACCCACCTCTCTTGGTACCACAGCCACAATTTTGAAGTCTCCGGGCACCGAGTCCTCCCGAAAGGAGGCTTGACTCCATTCCTGGCTTCCAAGATTGAGTCTCGTTCTCCAACAACAAGTCAACGGGTCAGCACAGGCTGAGACACTCTGGGGTACCCGACTCGTGCGGTCCGAAGGACAGGTAGTGACAGAGGGTCTCAAACGAGGGTGAGCACAGGTATCTCCAATCTGTCCGGAAAGGGAGGAGACTGTGACACCTCCGGTGTGTATANGGCCCTGCCCTTAGAGGTGAACGGAACGACCTGACTGTAGGTGTGTGACCGGGCGAAAAGTAGGTAGCCAATGTCACAACTCACTTTGGGGTAGGGGAGCCTAGGAGAGAGAGAGAGAGAGGGGTACCGGGAGCTCGGGTGTCGGGAGCTCGGGAGCCGGAACACGGGGCAGACTGAAACTTTGTCCCCCGCGGGTAAAGTATCGTCTGATAATGATGAGAGACTCTTTCAGGACTCTTGCCCCCGTGGAAAAGAGAACCTGAAAAGAAAGAGGAGCGAAAGAGAACGGGAACAGATGGGAGATCCTCCCGTACCAGTTGAGACCTCGTTCCTCAGGTTCTCGTTTGAGGAGGAGAACTCCTGGGGAGGTCGAAACCTTCGAGGAATATCCGTAGACAGATACTTACGGGGGGGGTGGGGGTTATGTGTGTGCGTACGCGCACGCGTGTGTGTGTGCCATGTCTGAGACTCTGTACAGAACCCTGTCCTTCGTTCAAGTACGACGACGACGATTCACCGAAGTCAGTACAGACTGAGTCACCGACGAAAACACGTGTCCCAGTCTCGACTCGTCAACTCTTTCTCTGGTCGATAGACGGGTGACTCATTGACCGGATAATGTCCTTTATAAATGACTGGCGACCGCTTCTCCTTCGTGTCGAGTCTTTTCTCGGTCGCAGTCGTCGAGGGGGCAGGGACCCTAAAACGTCCGTTCTTGTGACCTCACCCAACGGTAAAGGAAGAGGTCACGTACTTTCACTTTTCACTTTCACTTCAGTGAGTCAGTACAGGTTGAGAATCGCTGGGGTACCTGACGTCGGGTGGTCCGAGGAGGTAGGTACCCTAAAAGGTTCGTTCTCATGACCTCACCCCACGGTAACGGAAGTGGATTCGAGTATGATTTAAGAAGAGTTCTGCATTCTTTCTTCACCGTCACCAGTGTTGGTGTCTTCCGGAAATGGGTTGTCCGGAATTAGGACATGTCTCAAACGCAGGTGTAGGGACTTCCTTTACTCCGAGTCTCCTCCCCTCTCTAACTGTCCCTTGAACAACATCCTTGTCGAGAGTATTAGACACACAAGAGTCACGTCAAATCCCTACTTCAGGGGTCTATTGTTCCAATAGACTAGTAGATCTAATAAGACTCGATTATAACTCTCGATTGGGAAGACCCTCGTCTCGAGACACCTTCCACTTTCACTTTCACTTCAGGGAGGTATCACAGGCTGAGAATCGCTGGGGTACCTGACATCGGGTGGTCCGAGGAGGCAGGTACCCTACAAACTCCGTTCTCATGACCTGACCCAACGGTAAAGAAAGAGGTCCCCTAGAGGAGGTGGGTCCCTTAATTTGGTCCACAGGGTGTAACATCCGTCTACGAAATGACCGACTCGGGGGACCCTTCAGGTCTTATAACAGTTAATACCTAGTGACTATTTAAAATCTTATGGCAGTTAATGCCTAGTGACTATTTACCATAGACACCTACGATAACCGAAATAGACGTTACCCATCTGACAGATTAACAGAAGAAAGGAAATCCCTCTCGTCGCGATGGACGATATAGACACAAGAGGTACGGGGTTCTGTAGTCGTCGGAAGAATTTTTCGACCGGGACAGACATCATTCGGGACAAGGTGAGGTCCAGTCTCCCTTCCCTTATATCTTAGAGAAAAGTCAAAAGGTGGATTTGAGTCAGTGAGTGGTCAACTTGTATACCCGACACACGACGACCCTCTGAGTCATCAAGGACTTTTGTCGCCACTTCGCCCTCTCCAGAAGGAATAAAGACGGGCCGGCCCCAGAGCGGAGGGTCTCAGGGTCCCTGGGTGTACCGGGTAGGGGCGGGCAGGGAGTCTCTACGCACAGATTCGGCTACCGCGTGTGTGTGGGGTGGAGAACGTCAGGGGAAGGGGTCGGTCACGAAATTGGCGTGTCTCAGTCGGGGGTCCCGTCCTCAGTCCACCCACCTGACCCGAAGAAGGAGTGGAAGCTGGACTTCGACGTCACCCAGTGACCCGACTCTGGTGTCCATCCCCAAGAGCGCCTTCCGTGGCATCGTAGACATTCAGGGACGGACACACCTCTGACCTAAGTTCTCCTTCTACCAGACCGCGGGAGACAGGACGCCGTACCTCGAAACTAAGACCCACTACACTAGAAGTGGAAGAAACCACTCCTATTTATGTAGTATCAACTAAAACCTCTTTGTGACGTTGAAGTGTAAGAGGGGACCTCGGTGGTGACACGGTCGGTCCGACCTCTCCCTCCCGAACAGTATTCGAGGACTCTTTCTTCCTTCAAGTCGCTACTTCCCTTCTCAGTGCATCCGGGACAGGGAAAAACAGGGGACCCTCGTCTACACCGAGACCAGAGAGAGGGGAGGAATGGGGGGTGGGGGAATTCCTTCAGAGAGCCGTAGTAGGGACTCTGGAGGGGTTCCTGTTCCGAACCAGGAGGACGAAGGACAGGGGTTTCGGACCAGGAAGGGAGCCGTCTCCCCAGTCAGGGCCGAGGCGACGGAGACACAGGGGGAGTGGCCAGTAGTGGTCGACGTCCCCCAGTGACTTGACCCTGGTCGCCGGAGGAGAGACTATCCTCGTCACCATGTCGGGGCAGAACAGGCAACAATAGAGACGTTGTGAGTCTCACAACCAGAAGGACCCGTACTAGACAAGGAGAAACAGGCACCCGAGTCCTGAAGGGTGAAAACGCTAGAACATGGGGAGTCGAACAGGTCCAGGAACTGTGTCCTCCCAGTGTACTGGGAAGGTACCTTGACACCTAGGTCCGTCTCGACACTATGCTCCCCCCGCCTCTAAAGGATCTTGTGTCCCTTGTCCATTATCTGTGTGTTCGTAAAGACAAAGAGGGAGGTGGGTAGATAAAGAGGGGGAGAATGTCGGGGGCGAGATTTCAGACTCAGGAGAGAAAGGTCGTCGGGTCTCTGGACTATGGACCGAATCTGGGACGACTCAGGAGTCCTCATAGTGTGTGTTGTGAGTGGGCAGACACGGGTTCACGAGACCGAGTCTATGTTGGGACCTTTTTTTGTGGGTCACTCTTCTCGAGTCGGAATTTCTTGGTGGTCGGGACGGGAGGAATCGGTAGATAAAAGTGGGTTGGGAGAGAGGGGCTGACTGGTTCTGTCTCGTCGTTCCCTCCTTGGTGTCTGTACGAGGGCGTAAGTCCGACGGGTCGTCCGAGTCGGGGCGAGGAGACAACTTCCTGTGTGACGAGACAACTCACTGGGTGTGAATGTCCTTCGACACGTCAACGAAAGTCAAGAGTCGGGACATCACTTCCGTCAAGTGTGGGAGAAGGAGGACCCAACCCTCACCCCGTATAACTGTATCGACTGTGGTGTTTGTGTAACTAGACTTAAGAGACACCCGAATGACCCAGTACCGACCCACCTCTCTTGGTACCACAGCCCCAACTTTGAGGTCCCCGGGCACCGAGTCGTCCCGAAAGGAGTCCTGACTCCACTCCTGGCTTCCAAGGTTGAGTCTCGTTCTCCAACAACAAGTCAACGGGTCAGTACAGGCTGAGACACTCTGGGGTACCCGACTCGTGCGGTCCGAAGGACAGGTAGTGACAGAGGATCTCAAACGAGGGTGAGCACAGGTATCTCCAATCTGTCCGGAAAGGAAGGAGACTGTGACACCTCCGGTGTGTATAGGTGCAGATCGATAGTAGTCGACAGTAAAATAACAGATGAACAAATAGTTGATAGTAGGTAGTTAGTACGTAAATAATAGATAGGTAGTAAGTGATAGTAGATGCATCGATGGTAAATAAGTAGATTAAAATAGTAGATAGATACCGGAAGGCATCACCGAGTCACCAATTCATAATGGACGTTACGTCTCCTACACCCAAGATAGGTACCCGGCCCTTCTAGACGTCGTCCTTTACCGTTGGGTGAGGTCACAAGAACGGACCTCTTAGGGTACCTGTCTCCTCGGACCACCCGATGTCAGACACCTGAGCTTTTCTCAGTCTGTGCCGAATCGCTGATTTGTTGTCGTTGTCGTTAGTGAATAAACATAGATGTAGATCTACAGTAAGTACATAATTATTAGAGAAACGATAGATAGATGGTACATAAGTAAGAGATGACAGATAGTTCGTTAGTAGATAATAAAAATAAAATTTATAGGTCAATAAACACACAAATAGACCGGCGTGGTCCAGAATCGACACCAGGTGCCCCAGAAGTCAACGTCGTCCACTTGAGAGTCGACGGCGTCCACCCTAGCTCAAGGGACTGGTCTCTACTTCGGGTCCGGGGGACTTGACCCTCGTGCCTCAGAGTCGATGACCTGGTGTTTCCTTACGGGGTAAAAATAAACATTCTGTCGCCATTCATCTGATAAAATGAATAAATTAAAACTGGTACGGGACACCGTACACCCTAGAATGGGAGCCGCTCCCTAACTTGGGTACGGGGGACGTAACCTTCGTGCCTCAGAATCGGTGACCTGGTGGTCCCTTCAGGGATAGATAGGAAATATATATAGTAAAAAGTGAATGAATAGATAGATAGACAGTTACAGATTACAGGAGATAGAAACATAGTAAAGAGAGGAAGGGGGGTGGAGAAAGGGAGGTAGGTCCCGTGGCTTTCCCTTAGGACTCCTGTGGAGGTAGTGACGAAAGATCCTCTTGGTAGAGGTCTGCGAAACAAATCGAACAGAAACGAGAGGTCAATGAACCTGAGTCGACAAACCTCCTTTCTAAGATTCTCTCCTAGTGACTTAAGATTTTGGGTGACAGACGAAAACGTACCGGAGTCCTAAAAATTTACTGACTTTTTTTTTGTGTTTCTTTTAATCGTAAAACATTGGGTATTTTTACTAAATTTTAGGTGTGAAAACGAAAAGGTTTGGTTCAAAGTTTCCTGACACCGGAGCGAGTGTACCAGTGTGTAGTAGCGAGGACGAAAACGCGACATAGACACGAGTCGGTCCAGACTAGAAACTGGGCACCTGACGTGGGGTGGTCCGAGGAGAGACAGGTGTCCTTAAGGGCCCGTTCTTATGACCTCACCCGACCGTCAAGAAAGAGGTCCCTCAGAAGAACTGGATCCCTCACTTAGACCCAGAAAAGGCAGAGGACGTGCCCGTCCCCCCAAGAAGTCCGGATCACGAGGGACCCTTCGGGATACTCTCGTCTTGGCTGACGGACGTTTCTGTCGTTTACCGAGTGGTATATGAATTGGCGAAATGTCTTGAGTCGACAGTAAATCTTGTACTGTCCCTGTGGATCGACTGAGACTCTTCCGTAAGTCTCTTTTGTGGGTTCCTTTCAATGCGGACACGACTGTATCTCTTTTTCATTCCTCGTCCGTCTTCCTCCCCTGAACCCACTCCCTCGTCGTCGGTCGCCGTCTCTCGAGACTCAGCTCAGAACCCCGCCTCCACTCTGACTTCCCGTGTACTGGTGAATCACAGAGACAAAAAGACACGCCAAAGGTACGTCCAAATTCAGGTTCCCATAAATAATAAATGAATTTGTCGAACCTCGATTCTTCAGGGGTTTGATAAAGTAGTCGAGTTGACATTGTCCCTCACCAATCGGAAAGACACTAAGACAACAAAATCAGAGTACTAAACTTTCGACAAAGAAGAGTCTTTGTTTTTCTGTTTTGGGGTTTGGGTTTCTCCTTGTTAACGATTGTAGTGTTCGTAGACACATTGAATTTAGGGGTTTGGTTGGTTGGTCATACTCACAAGTACGAAAATATGAACGAAAGATATTAAAAATTTAAGGCGTTTCTCAGTCTGTGTGGACTCGCTGAAAGTGAAAGTGTTCCCGATATAACTTCTTTTTTTCTTTTTTTAATTCGTAAAGATGGGATCTGGGTAAAGGGTGGGACATTCTTGTTGGTGTGATTCCTTAAATATGTAATGTGTATTCGTTTTAAATAATTCGTAGTAGAGACAAACTTAGTACAGGAGAAGATTTAACTTTTCTCACAATTTTGTAAATAAGGGTCCATGAAGGGACCGTCAGGTCACCAATTCTGAAACGGAGAGTTACGCCCCCCACACTCAAGTTGGGGACAAGACCCTGGATGTTAGGTTGTACGGATCACCGGGTTTTTGGTTTTGAATTTTGTCTTCGTTTTAACATTGTTTAAGTTATTTCTGAATTTATAATTTCGTTTTGTTTTTGGGCAGGAATAAAGGCTCAGAGAAGACACTCTGTCACGTATTTTTGTTCCTAAAGACCGAGTTTCTAGTCTGAGTCACTAGAGGTCCTCCGTCCCACTCCTTATCGGGGATTAAGGTCACAACGTTGCGATGGGTCTCGGAGGTACAGTTTTCCCTGTGACGTCTACATCATTTTAATTCCCAGAACCCACCCCCGAATAACGTCCAACAGTGCCCCTCCCCCCGGGTTGCATCAGTACACAAGAAAAAAATTCATACTAAATTAAAAATAAATTAATAAGTAAACCAACGACCAGTCTCGAATCGAGACGTCCGAATCGACGAGACGTCGGACACCCTAGAATCAAGGGACTGGTCCGTGGTTTGTGTGTAGGGGACGTAACGACCCACCTAAGGATTGGTGACCTGGTGACCCTTCAGGGGTGTTCACAAACAATTCTCCCTTAGTCCTCCCACTCCCACACACTCCGTTCTTCCCTCCTTCCTTCGTCTCCAGTCTCTCCTCTTCTCCGCGAGGGGAGGACCCAGACCTCCTGCCTCGATGTCCTGTCCCTTGTGTCCGTCTCAGATCTTCGAGCTTTTCCGTGGTCGTGGGTGCCCTTTCATCGTTCACCACGTCCGAACCCCTGTCCCAAATCTGAGACGAGAGCCTGTCTTTCCCTTAGGTGTGACCCGACGAGAGTAGGTGCGACGGAGACCACGCGACAAAGTCCAAGCTGTCCTTCGCTCATGGTACGACGCAGCCCACCCACTGGGTCGGTCCCGGGACAGAGGAGGCGGGGTGTCCACCCGTGTCACGAAACTACGGTCGTCTCCCAGTAACCGCGAACAGTCAGGTGACCCCTCCCCCGAGTAGACTGAAGTGACTCCCTGGGGGAGGGGCCGACGTGGTCCGAAGTCGGTCGTCCTGCTGGTACCGGTCCTCTTCGTCCCGTCGGTCCGAGTCCGCCTGAACTCAGAGGTCTCTTCCCACGGTTCGCCGTCCGCGACCCTCCCTTCTCCATCTTCCCGGTTAAGGGCAAACGCCGACAACTGATGAGTGAGTCGACACAGGAACCCTGGGGTACCTGACACCGGGTGGCCCGAGGAGGTAGGGACCCTAAAGGGTCCGTTCCCATAACTCACTCAACGGTACGGGAAGGGGTCCCGTAGAAGGATTGGGCCCCTAACTTGGACCCAGAGGACGAACCGTCCGTCTAAGAAAGGGTGACTCGGTGGTCCCTTCGGCAGGTGTGGGGATTTCCCGGGATTTTGGGTTCGACTAAAGACGTCTGGAGACCTGAACCACCCTTCGGACTGGTCGGGTGGGGGAGCCCCATTCGTCAATTCGTGGAAAGAAAGGGAGGACAGTAATGTCCACGACACGACTATGGCCGCCCCCGAAGACCCCAGGTCTTTCTGTCCTGACCCAGCGACCTCCGACGGTCAGGGGCGGACCTCGGGCCGGACGAGGAGCGAGTCATAGGGGACACTCAGATGACAAGGCCGTCGTCTGTACGACCAGAGACAATGGACGACCGAGGACTCGCACAGAGATGGAGACCCAGAACCGGGTCCCGACCAAGGAGACGGACAGGACGCGAGAGATGTTAGTAGTGGGGAGACTAAAGTAGGGTCGCAGACAATTTTTATGTGGGTACTCCCTAAACGAACAACTCGGTAGAAGACTTTGTGATCGGGGAAACCAGTCAGAATAGGACAATGTGACACACTGAGACAAAAAGGGTTGGTCAGTAATACACTGTGTAAAAATAAGACTGTTTTTACTTTATGTATATTGTGTAATAATTATCTCAGACATATTTATAAAAAGAGGTTTCGTATGTACTATAATTATTATCAATGTATATATATATATATTTTATGTATATATAGGTACCTCAAGGAACATCGAGTTTGTCATTTCTTAGACCGACGTTACGTCCTCTGGTCGCAAGTTAGGGACCCAGTCCTTCTAGGAGACCTCTTCCCTTACCGTTGGGGGAGGTCACAAGAACGGACCCTTTAGGGTAACTTCCTTCTCGGACCACCCGATGTCAGGTACCCCACCGGCTCAACCTGTGCTGACTCTTTGATTGTCTGTCCATGTAGGCACACTATATATTGTCTATGTAGACGTAGGTACGCCAATTGTGAGGTCCGGTCTCTATTCCCTCGTGTCTTCGAGAAAAGTCAAAAGGTGGATTTGAGTCAGTGAGTGGTCAACTCGCAGACCCGACACACGACGACCCTCTCAGTCATCAAGGACTTTGGTCTCCACTTCACCCTCTCCAGAAGGAATGAAGGCGGGTCAGCCCCAGAGTGGAGGGTCTCAGGGTCCCTGGGTGTACNCTGGAGACCTGGACCACCCTTCGGGCGGGTCGGGTGGGGGAGCCCCATTCGTCACTTCGTGGAAAGAGAGGGAGGACAGTAATGTCCGCGACACGACTATGGCCGCCCCCGAAGACCCCAGTTCTTTCTGTCCTGACCTCACGACCTCCGACGGTCAGGGGCGGACCTCGGGCCGGACGAGGAGCGAGCCATAGGGGACACTAAGCTGGCAAGGCCGTCGTCTGTGCGACCGGAGACAATGGGCGCCCGAGCACTCGCGCAGAGATGGAGACCCAGAACCGGGTCCCGACCAAGGAGACGGACAGGACGCGAGAGATGTTACTAGTGGGGAGACTAAAGTAGGGTCACAGACAATTTTTATGTGGGTACTCCCTAAACGAACAACTCGGTAGAAGATTTTGTGATCGGGGACGTCAGTCAGAATAGGACAATGTGACACACTGGAACAAAAGGGGTTGGTCAGTAATACACTGTGTAAGAATAAGACTGTTTTTGCTTTATCTATATTGTGTACATAATTATATCAGATATATTTATAAAAGACGTTTCGTATGTACTATAAATTGTTATCAATGTATATATATATATATTTTATGTATATATAGGTACCTCAAGGGACACCGAGTTTGTCATCTCTTAGACCGACGCTACGTCCTCTGGTCCCAAGTCAGGAACCCAGTCCTTCTAGGAGACCTCTTCCCTTACCGTTGGGGAAGGGCACAAGAACGGACCTTTTAGCGTACCTGCCTCCTCGGACCACCGATGTCAGGTACCCCACCGTCTCAACCTGTGCTGACTCTCTGATTGTCTGTCCATGTAGGTACACTATATATTGTCTATGTAGACGTAGGTACGCCAATGTGAGGTCCGGTCTCTTCCCTCGTGTCTTCGAGAAAAGTCAAAAGGTGGATTTGAGTCAGTGAGTGGTCAACTCGCAGACACGACACACGACGACCCTCTCAGTCATCAAGGACTTTGGTCTCCACTTCACCCTCTCCAGAAGGGATAAAGGCGGTTCAGCCCCAGAGTGGAGGGTCTCAGGGTCCCTGGGTGTACCGGACAGGAGGCGGGCAGGGAGTCTCTACGCACAGATCCGGCTACCGTGAGTGTGTGGGGCGGAGACGACAGGGGAAGGGGTCGGTCACGAAATTGGGGTGTCTCAGTCGGGGGTCCCACCCCCAGTCCGCCCACCTGACCCGAAGAAGGAGTGGAAGCTGGACTTCGACGTCACCCAGTGACCCGACTCTGGTGTGCATCCCCAACAGCGCCTTCCGTGGCATCGTAGACATCCAGGGGCGGACACACCTCCTCTGACCTGAGTTCTCCTTCTACCAGACCGCGGGAGACAGGACCCCCCGCCTCGAAACCAAGACCCACTACACTAGAGGTAGAAACCACTCCTATTTATGTAGTATCAACTAAAACCTCTTTGTGACGTTGAAGTGTAAGAGGGGATCTCGGCGGTGACACGGTCGGTCCGACCTCTCCCTCCCGAACCGTTTTCGAGGACTCTTTCTTCCTTTAAGTCGCTACTTCCCTTCCCAGTGCATCCGTGACAGGGAAAAACAGGGGACCCTCGTCTGTACCGAGACCACAGAGAGGGGAGGAACGGGGGCAGGGGGAACTCCTTCTGAGAGCCGTAGTAGGGACTCTGGAGGGGTTCCTGTTCCGAACCAGGAGGACGAAGGACAGGGGTTTCGGACCAGGAAGGGAACCGTCTCCCCAGTCAGGGCCGAGGCGACGGAGACACAGGGGGAGTGGCCAGTAGTGGTCGACGTCCCCCAGTGACTTGACCCTGGTCACCGGAGGAGAGACTATCCTCGTCACCATGTCGGGGCAGAACAGGCAACAATAGAGACGTTATGAGTCTCACAACCAGAAGGACCCGTACTAGACAAGGAGAAACAGGCACCCGAGTCCTGAAGGGTGAAAACGCTAGAACATGGGGAGTCGAACAGTGTACTGGGAAGGTACCTTGACACCTAGGTCCGTCTCGACACTATGCTCCCCCCGCCTCTAAAGGATCTTGTGTCCCTTGTCCATTATCTGTGCGTTCACAAAGACAAAGAGGGAAGTGGGCAGATAAAGAGGGGGAGAAAGTCGGGGGCGAGATTTTAGACTCAGGGGAGAAAGGTCGCCGGTTCTCTGGACTATGGACCGAATTTGGGATGACCAGGAGTCCTCATAGTGTGTCTTGTGAGTGGGAAGACACGGGTTCACGAGACCGAGTCTGTGTTGGGACCTTTCTTTGTGGGCCACTCTTCTCGGGTCGGAATTTCTTGGTGGTCGGGACGGGAGGAATCGGTAGGTAAACATGGGTTGGGAGAGAGGGACTGACTGGTTCTGTCTCGTTGCTCCCTCCTTGGTACCTGTAAGAGGGCGTAAGTCCGAAGGGTGGCCGGAGTCGGGGCGAGGAGACTACTTCCTGTGACAAGGCGGCTCACTGGGTGTGAATGTCCTTCGACACGTCAACGAAAAACAAGAGTCGGGACATCACTTCCGTCAAGTGTAGGAGAAGAAGGACCCAACCCACACCCCGTATATCTGCACGACTGTGGTACTTCTAACACTAGACTTAAGAGGAGACACCCGAATGACCCAGTACCGACCCACCTCTCTTGGTACCACAACCCCAACTTTGAAGTCCCCGGGCACCGAGTCCTCCCGAAAGGAGTCTTGACTCCACTGCTGGTTTCCAAGGTTGAGTCTCGTTCTCCAACAACAAGTCAGTGAGTCAGCACAGGCTGAGACACTCTGGGGTACCCGACTCGTGCGGTCCGAAGGGACAGGTAGTGACAGAGGGTCTCAAACGAGGGTGAGCACAGGTATCTCCAATCTGTCCGGAAAGGGAGAAGACTGTGACACCTCCGGTGTGTATAGGTGTAGATCGATAGTAGTCGACAGTAAAATAACAGATGAATAAATAGTTGATAGTAGGTAGTTAGTACGGAAATAATAGATAGGTAGTAAGTGATAGTAGATGGATCGATGGTAAATAAGTAGATTAAAATAGTAGATAGATACCGGAAGGCACCACCGAACACTACTTCGTAACGGACGTTACGTCTCCTGCACCAAAGATAGGCACCCGGCCCTTCTAGAGGACGTCGTCCTTTACCGTTGGGTGAGGTTACAAGAACGGACCTCTTAGGGTACCTGTCTCCTCGGACCACCCGATGTCAGACACCTGAGCTTTTGTCTGTGCCGAATCGCTGATTTGTTGTCGTTGTCGTTGGTGAATAAACATAGATGTAGATCTACAGTAAATACATAATTATTAGAGAAACGATAAAAAGACGGTAGATAAGTAAGAGATGACAAATAGTTCGTTAATAGATAATAAACATAAAATTTATAGTTCAATACACACAGAGAGACCGGCGTGGTCCAGAATCGACACCAGGTGCCCCAGAAGTCGACGTCGTCCACTTGAGAATCGACGGCGTCCACCCTAGATCAAGGGACTGGTCTCTACTTCGGGTCCGGGGGACTTGACCCTCGTGTCTCAGAGTCGATGACCTGGTGTTTCCCTACGGGGTACAAATAAACATCCTGTCGGACCTTTATCTGATAAAATAAATAAATTAAAACCGGTACGGGACACCGTACACCCTAGAATCAGGGGGCCGGTCTCTAAGTGGGTACGGGGGACGTAACCTTCGTACCTCAGAACCGGTGACCTGGTGGTCCCTTCAGGGATAGATAGGAAATATATATAGTAAAAAACGGATGGATAGATGATAGACAGTTATAGATTACAGGAGATAGAAACATAGTAAAGAGAGGGAGGAGGGTGGAGAAAGAGAGGTAGGTCCCGTAGTTTTCCCTTAGGACTCCTGTGGGGGTAGTGACGACAGATCCTCTTGGTAGAGGCCTGCGAAACAAATCGAACAGAAACGAGAGGTCAATGAACCTGAGTCGACAAACCTCCTTTCTAACATTCTCTCCTAACTTTTCACTCTCACTTCAGCGAGTCAGCACAGGCTGAGAAACGCTGGGGTGCCTGACGTCGGGTGGTCCGAGGAGACAGACACCCCAAGAGGTCCGTTCTTATAACCTCACCCGACGGTAAAGGAAGAGGTCCCCTAGAAGAGTTGGGTCCCTAGTTTGGGTCCAGAGGGCGTAACGTCCGTCTGCGAAATGGAAGACTCGGTGGTCCCTTCGTAAGATTTTGGGTAACAGACAAAAACGTACCGGAGTCCTAAAAATTTACTGACTTTTTTTGTGTTTCTTTTAATCGTAAAACATTGGGTACTTTACTCAATTTTAAGTGTGAAAACGAAAAAGTTTGGTTCAAAGTTTCCTGACACCGGAGCGAGTGTACCAGTATGTAGTAGCGAGTATACCAGTATGTGGTAGCGAGGACGAAAACAGGACATAGACACGAGTATATGTACATACTGGGAAACTGGGCACCTGACGTGGGGTGGTCCGAGGAGAGACAGGTGCCCTTAAGGGCCCGTTCTTATGACCTTACCCGCCCGTCAAGAAAGAGGTCCCTCAGAAGAACTGGATCTCTCCCTTAGACCCAGAAAACTAACTTAGACCAGAGGACGTGCCCGTCCCCCCAAGAAGTCGGGATCACGAGGGACCCTTCGGGACACTCTCGTCTTGGCTCACGGACGTTTCTGTCGTTTACCGAGTGGTACATGAATGGCGAAATATCTTGAATCGACAGTAAATCTTGTACTGTCCCTGTGGATCGGTTGAGACTCTTCCGTAAGTCTCTTTTGTGGGTTCCTTTCAATCCAGACACGGCTGTGTCTCTTTTTCATTCCTTGCCCGTCTTCCTCCCCTGAACCTACTCCCTTGTCGTCGGTCACCGTCGGTCGGCTCAGCTCAGAACCCCGCCTCCACTCTGACTTCCCGTGCACTGGTGAATCACAGAGACAAAAAGACACGTCAAAGGTACGTCCAAATTCAGGTTCCCATAAATAATAAATGAATTTGTCGAACCTCGATTCTTCAGGGGTTTGATAAAGTAGTCGAGTTGACATTGTCCCCCACTCAATCGGAAAGACACTAAGACAACAAAATCAGAGTACGAAACTTTCGACAAAGAAGAGTCTTTGTTTTTTGGTTTGGGGTTTGGGTTTCTCCTTGTTAACGATTGTAGTGTTCGTAGACACATTGAATTTAGGGGTTTGGTTGGTTGGTCATACTTACAAGTACGAAAATATGAACGAAAGATACTAAAAATTTAAGGCGTTTCTCAGCCTGTGTGGAATCGCTGAAAGTGAAAGTGTTCCCGATATAACTTCTTTTTTTTTTTAGTCGTAAAGATGGGATCTGGGTAAAGGGTGGGACGTTTTTGTTGGTGAGATTCCTTAAATGTGTAATGTGTATTCGTTTCAAATAATTCGTAGTAGAGTCAAACTTAGTACAGGACAAGATTTAACTTTTATCAAAATTTTGTAAGTAAGGGTCCATGAAGGGACCGTCAGGTCACCAATTCTGAAACAGAGGGTTACGTCTCCGACACCCAAATTAGGGACCAGTCCCTGGATGTTAGGTTGTACGGAACACCGGGTTTTTAGTTTTGTATTTTGTCTTCGTTTTATCATTGTTTAAGTTATTTCTGAATTTATAATTTCGTTTTGTTTTTTGGACGAACAAAGTTTCTGAGAGGACACTCTGTCACGTATGACGACGATTCAGTGAAGTCAGTACAGGTTGAGACACGCTGGGGTATCTACCGTCGGGTGGCCCGAGGGGGCAGGGACCCTAAGAGGTCCGTTCTTGTGACCTCACCCAACGGTGTAGGAAGAGGTTACGTACTTTCACTTTTCAGTTTCACTTCAGCGAGTCAGCACAGGTTGGGAGTCGCTAGGGTACCTGATGTCGGATGGTCCGAGGAGGTAGGTACCCGAAAAGGTCCGTCCTCATAACCTCACCCCACGGTAACGGAAGAGGACTCTGTCGTGTATTTTCGTTCCTAAAGACCGAGTTTCTAGTCTGAGTCACTAGAGGTCCTCCGTCCCACTCCGTATCGAGGGATTAATATCAAAACACTTCGATGGGTCTTGGAGGTACAGTTTTCCCTGTGACGTCTACACCACTTTAATTCCCAGAACCCACCCCGCGAATAGCCTCCAAAAGCACCCCCCGGGTTGCATGAGTGCACAAGAAAAAAAAATTATATTAAAATAAAAATAAATAAATAAGTAAACCAACGACGAGTCTCCGAATCGACGAGACGTCGGACACCCTAGAATCAAGGGACTGACCCGTAGTTTGTGTGTAGGGGACGTAACGACCCACCTAAGAATTGGTGACCTGGTGACCGTTCAGGGGTATTCACAAGCAATTCTCCCTTCGTCCTCCCACCCCCACACACTCCGTTCTTCCCTCCTTCCTTCGTCTCCAGTCTCTCCTCTTCTCCGCGAGGGGAGGACCCAGACCTCCTACCTCTATGTCCTGTCCCTAGTGTCCGTCTCAGATCTTCGAGCTTTTCCGTGCTTGTGGGTGCCCTTTCATCGTGCACCACGTCCGAACCCGTGTCCCAAATCTGGGACGAGAGACCTGACTTTCTCTTAGGTGTGACCCGACGAGAGTAGGTGCGACGGAGACCACGCGACAAAGTCCAAGCTGTCCTTCGCTCATGGGACGACGCAGCCCACCCACTGGGTCGGTCCCGGGACATAGGAGGCGGGGGTGTCCACCCGTGTCACGAAACTACGGTCGTCTCCCAGTAGCCGCGAACAGTCAGGTGACCCCGCCCCCGAGTAGACTGAAGTGACTCCCTGGGGGAGGGGCCGACGTGGTCCGAAGTCGGTCGTCCTGCTGGTACCGGTCCTCTTCGTCCCGTCGGTCCGAGTCCGCCTGAACTCAGAGGTCTCTTCCCACGGTTCGCCGTCCGCGACCCTCCCTTCTCCATCTTCCCGGCTAACAACTGATCAGTGAGTCGACACAGGAACCCTGGGGTACCCGACACCAGGTGGCCCGAGGAGGCAGGGACCCTAAAGGGTCCGTTCCCATAACTCACTCAACGGTACGGGAAGAGGTCCCGTAGAAGGACTGGGCACCTAACTTGGACCCAGAGGATGAACCGTCCGTCTAAGAAATGGTGACTCGGTGGTTCCTTCGACAGGTACGGGGATTTCCTGGGATTTTGACTTCGACTAAAGACGTCTGGAGACCTGGACCACCCTTCGGGCGGGTCGGGTGGGGGAGCCCCATTCGTCACTTCGTGGAAAGAGAGGGAGGACAGTAATGTCCGCGACACGACTATGGCCGCCCCCGAAGACCCCAGTTCTTTCTGTCCTGACCTCACGACCTCCGACGGTCAGGGGCGGACCTCGGGCCGGACGAGGAGCGAGCCATAGGGGACACTAAGCTGGCAAGGCCGTCGTCTGTGCGACCGGAGACAATGGGCGCCCGAGCACTCGCGCAGAGATGGAGACCCAGAACCGGGTCCCGACCAAGGAGACGGACAGGACGCGAGAGATGTTACTAGTGGGGAGACTAAAGTAGGGTCACAGACAATTTTTATGTGGGTACTCCCTAAACGAACAACTCGGTAGAAGATTTTGTGATCGGGGAAGCCAGTCAGAATAGGACAATGTGACACACTGGAACAAAAAGGGTCGGTCAGGAACACACTGTGTAAAAATAAGACTGCTTTTGCTTTGTCTATATTGTGTACATAATTATATCAGATATATTTATAAAAAGACGTTTCGTATATACTATAAATTATTATCAATGTATATATATATATTTTATGTATATATAGGACCCTCAAGGGACACCGAGTTTGTCATTTCTTAGACCGACGTTACATCCTCTGGTCCCAAGTCAGGGACCCAGTCCTTCTAGCAGACCTCTTCCCTTACCGTTGGGGGAGGTCACAAGAACGGACCCTTTAGCGTACCTGCCTCCTCGGACCACCGATGTCAGGTACCCCACCGTCTCGACCTGTGCTGACTCTCTGATTGTCTGTCCACGTAGGCACACTATATATTGTCTATGTAGACGTAGGTACGCCAATGTGAGGTCCGGTCTCTCTTCCCTCGTGTCTTCGAGAAATGTCAAAAGGTGGATTTGAGTCAGTGAGTGGTCAACTTATAGACCCGACACACGACGACCCTCTCAGTCATCAAGGACTTTTGTCGCCACTTCACCCTCTCCAGAAGGAATAAAGGCGGTTCAGCCCCAGAGTGGAGGGTCTCAGGGTCCCTGGGTGTACCGGACAGGGGCCGGGCAGGGAGTCTCTACGTACAGATTCGGCTACCGCGAGTGTGTGGGGCGGAGACGCCAGGGGAAGGGGTCGGTCGCGAAATTGTCGTGTCTCAGTCGGGGGTCCCGCCCCCAGTCCGCCCACCTGACCCGAAGAAGGAGTGGAAGCTGGACTTCGACGTCACCCAGTGACCCGACCCTGGTGTGTATCCCCAAGAGTGCCTTCCGTGGCATCGTAGACATTCAGGGGCGGACACACCTCCTCTGACCTGAGTTCTCCTTCCACCAGACGGCAGGGGACAGGACCCCCCACCTCGAAACCAAGACCCACTACACTAGAGGTAGAAACCACTCCTATTTATGTAGTATCAACTAAAACCTCTTTGTGACGTTGAAGTGTAAGACGGGGCCTCGGTGGTGACACGGTCGGTGCGACCTCTCCCTCCCGAACAGTATTCGAGGACTCTTTCTTCCTTCAAGTCTCTACTTCCCTTCCCAGTGCATCCGTGACAGGGAAAAACAGGGGACCCTCGTCTACACCGAGACCAGAGAGAGGGAAAGAACGGGGGGAGGGGGAACTCCTTCAGAGAGCCGTAGTAGGGACTCTGGAGGGGTTCCTGTTCCGAAACACGAGGACGAAGGACAGGGGTTTCGGACCAGGAAGGGAGTCGTCTCCCCAGTCAGGACCGAAGCGACGGAGACACAGGGGGAGTGGCCAGTAGTGGTCGACGTCCCCCAGTGACTTGACCCTGGTCGCCGGAGGTGAGACTATCCTCGTCACCATGTCGGGACAGAAAAGTTTACAGTAGAGACGCTATAAGTTTCACAACCAGAAGGACCCTCACTAGACAAGGAGAAACAGGTACTCGAGTCCTGAGGGGTGAAAACTATAGAGCATGGGGAGTCGAACAGGTCCAGGAACTGTGTCCTCCCAGTGTACTGGGAACGTACCTTGACACTTAGGTCCGTCTCGACACTATGCTCCCCCCGCCTCTAAAGGATCTTGTGTCCCTTGTCCATTATCTGTATGTCCGTAAAGAGGGAGGTGGGTAGATAAAGAGGGGGAGAATGTCGGGGACGAGATTTCAGACTCAGGGGAGAAAGGTCGTCGGTTTTCTCGACTATGGACCGAATTTGGGATGACCCAGGAGTCCTCATAGTGTGTCTTGTGAGTGGGAAGACACGGGTTCACGAGACCGAGTCTGTGTTAGGACCTTTCTTTGTGGGCCACTCTTCTCGGGTCGGAATTTCTTGGTGGTCGGGACGGGAGGAATCGGTAGATAAACATGGGTTGGCAGAGAGGGGCTGACTGGTTCTGTCTCGTCGCTCCATCCTTGGTGCCTGTACGAGGGCGTAAGTCCGAAGGGTGGCCGGAGTCGGAGCGAGGAGACTACTTCCTGTGTGACGAGACAGCTCACTGGGTGTGAATGTCCTTCGACACGTCAACGAAAGTCAAGAGTCGGGACATCACTTCCGTCAAGTGTGGGAGAAGGAGGACCCAACCCGCACCCCGTGTATCTGTATCGACTGTGGTACTTCTACAACTAGACTTAAGAGGAGACACCCATATGACCCAGTACCGACCCACCTCTCTTGGTACCACAGACCCAACTTTGAAGTCTCCGGGCACCGAGTCCTCCCGAAGGGAGTCCTAATTCCTCTACTGACTTCCAAGGTTGAGTCTCGTTCTTCAACAACAACTCAGTGAGTCAGCACAGGCTGAGACACTCTGGGGTACCCGACGTCGTGCGGTCCGAAGGGACAGGTAGTGACAGAGGGTCTCAAACGAGGGTGAGCACAGGTATCTCCAATCTGTCCGGAAAGGAAGGAGACTGTGACACCTCTGGTGTGTATAGGTGTAGATCGATAGTAGTCGACAGTAAAATAACAGATGAATAAATAGTTGATAGTAGGTAGTTAGTACGTAAACAATAGATAGGTAGTAAATAATAGTAGATGGATCGATGGTAAATAAGTAGATTAAAATAGTAGATAGATACCGGAAGGCACCACCGAACACTACTTCATGATGGACGTCACGTGTCTCCTACACCCAAGATAGGCACCCGGCCCTTCTAGACGTCGTCCTTTACCGTTGGGTGAGGTCACAAGAACGGACCTCTTAGGGTAGCCGTCTCCTCGGACCACCCGATGTCAGACACCGAGCTTTTCTCAGTCTGTGCCGAATCGCTGATTTGTTGTCGTTGTCGTTAGTGAATAAACATAGATGTAGATCTACAGTAAATACATAATTATTAGAGAAACGATAGATAGATGGTACATAAGTAAGAGATGACAGATAGTTCGTTAGTAGATAATAAAAATAAAATTTATAGGTCAATAAACACACAAATAGACCGGCACCAGAATCGACACCAGGTGCCCCAGAAGTCAACGTCGTCCACTTGAGAATCGACGGCGTCCACCCTAGATCAAGGGACTGGTCTCTGCTTCGGGTCCGGGGGACTTGACCCTCGTGCCTCAGAGTCGATGACCTGGTGCTTCCTTACGGGGTAAAAATAAACATTCTGTCGGACATTTATCTGATAAAATAAATAAATTAAAACTGGTACGGGACACCGTACACCCTAGAATCAGGGGACCGGTCCCTAACTTGGGTACGGGAGACGTAACCTTCGTGCCTCAGAATCGGTGACCTGGTGGTCTCTTTAGGGATAGATAGCAAATATATATAGTAAAAGTGAATGAATAGATAGATAGACAGTTATAGATTACAGGAGATAGAGACATAGTAAAGAGAGGGAGGAGGGTGGAGAAAGGGAGGTAGGTCCCGTAGCTTTCCCTTAGGACTCCTGTGGGGGTAGTGACGAAAGATCCTCTTGGTAGAGGCCTGCGAAACAAATCGAACAGAAACGAGAGTTCAATGAACCTGAGTCGACAAACCTCCTTTCTAAGATTCTCTCCTAGTAACTTAAGATTTTGGGTGACAGACAAAAACGTACCGGAGTCCTAAAAATTTACTGACTTTTTTTGTGTTTCTTTTAATCGTAAAACATTGGGTATTTTTACTCAATTTTAAGTACGAAAACGAAAAAGTTCGGTTCAAAGTATCCTGACACCGGAACGAGTGTACCAGTATGTAGTAGCGAGGACGAAAACACGACAGACACTCGAGTCGGTCCAGACTGAGAAACTGGGCACTTGACGTGGGGTGGTCCGAGGAGAGACAGGTGCCCTTAAGGGCCCGTTCTTATGGACTCACCCACTCGTCAAGAAAGAGGTCCCTCAGAAGAACTGGATCCCAACTTAGACCCAGAAAAGGCAGAGGACGTGCCCGTCCCCCCAAGAAGTCGGGATCACGAGGGACCCTTCGGGACACTCTTGTCTTGGCTCACGGACGTTTCTGTCGTTTACCGAGTGGTATATGAATGGCGAAATGTCTTGAGTCGACAGTAAGTCTTGTACTGTCCCTGTGGATCGGCTGAGACTCTTCCGTAAGTCTCTTTTGTGGGTTCCTTTCAATGCGGACACGGCTGTATCTCTTTTTCATTCCTCGTCCGTCTTCTTCCCCTGAACCCACTCCCTTGTCGTCGGTTACCGTCGGTCGGTCCAACTCAGAACCCCGCCTCCACTCTGACTTCCCGTGCACTGGTGAATCACAGAGACAAAATGACACGCCATAGGTGTCTCCAAATTCAGGTTCCCATAATAACAAATGAATTTGTCGAGCCTCGATTCTTCAGGGGTTTGATAAAGTGGTCGAGTCGGCATCGTCCCCCACTCAATCGGAAAGACACTAAGACAACAAAATCAGAGTACGAAACTTTCGACAAAGAAGAGTCTTTGTACTTTTGTTTGGGGGTTTGGGGGTTTGGGTTTCACCTTGTTAACGATTGTAGTGTTCGTGGACACATTGAATTTAGGAGTTTGGTTGGTTGGTTGGTCATACTTACAAGTACGAAAATATGAACGAAAGATATTAAAAATTTAAGGCGTTTCTCAGCCTGTACGGACTCACTGAAAGTGAAAGTGTTCCCGATATCACTTCTTTTTTTTTTAGTCGTAAAGATGGGATCTGGGTAAAGGGTGGGACGTTTTTGTTGGTGAGATTCCTTAAATGTGTAATGTGTATTCGTTTCAAATAATTCGTAGTAGAGACAAACTTAGTACAGGAGAAGATTTAACTTTTCTCACAATTTTGTAAATAAGGGTCCATGAAGGGACCGTCAAGTCACCAATTCTGAAACAGAGGGTTACGCCCCCCACACTCAAGTTGGGGACCAGACCCTGGATGTGAGGTTGTACGGAGCACCGGGGTTTTTGGTTTTGAATTTTGTCTTCGTTTTAACATTATTTAAGTCATTTCTGAATTTATAATTTCGTTTTGTTTTTTGGACGAACAAAGTTTCAGAGAGGACACTCTGTCACGTATTTTCGTTCCTAAAGACCGAGTTTCTAGTCTGAGTCACTAGAGGTCCTCCGTCCCACTCATTATCGAGGGATTAATATCAAAACGTTTCGATGGGTCTACACGTCTGCACCACTTTAATTTCCAGAACCCAACCTCCGAATAGCCTCCAACAGTACCCCCGGGATGCATCAGTGCACAAGGAAAAAATTTTATATTAAAATAAAAATAAATAAATAAGTAAACCAACGACGAATCTCCGAATCGACGAGACGTCGAACACCCTAGAATCAAGGGACTGGTCCGTGGTTGGTGTGTAGGGGACGAAACGTCCCGTCTAAGAATTGGTGACCCGGTGACCGTTCAGGGGTGTTCACAAGCCATTCTCCCTTCGTCCTCCCACCACCATACACTCCGTTCTTCCCTCCTTCCTTCGTCTCCAGTCTCTCCTCTTCTCCGTGAGGGGAGGACCCAGACCTCCTGCCTCTATGTCCTGTCCCTTGTGTCCGTCTCAGATCTTCGAGCTTTTCCGTGGTTGTGGGTGCCCTTTCATCGTGCACCACGTCCGAACCCCTGTCCCAAATCTGGGACGAGAGACCTGACTTTCTCTTAGGTGTGACCCGACGAAAGCAGGTGCGACGGAGACCAGACAACAAAGTCCAAGTTGTCCTTCCTCAGGTGGCGACGTAGCCTGCCCACTGGGTCGGCCCCGGGACAGAGGAGGCGGGGGTGTCCCCTCGTGTCACGAAACTACGGTCGCCTCCCAGTAACCGCGAACAGTCAGGTGACCCCGCCCCCGAGTAGACTGAAGTGACTCCCTGGGGGAGGGGCCGACATGGTCCGAAGTCGGTCGTCCTGCTGGTACTGGTCCTCTTCGTCCCGTCGGTCCGAGTCCGCCTGAACTCAGAGGTCTCTTCCCACGGTTCGCCGTCCGCGACCCTCTCTTCTCCATCTTCCCGGCTAAGGTCAAACGCCGACAACTGATCAGTGAGTCGACACTGGAACCCTGGGGTACCTGACACCGGGTGGCCCGTGGAGGCAGGTACCCTAAAGGGTCCGTTCCCATAACTCACTCAACCGTAGAGGGACTGGACCACTAACTTGCACCCAGAGGATGAACCGTCCGTCTAAGAAATGGTGACTCGGTGGTCCCTTCGACAGGTGCGGGGATTTCCTGGGATTTTGGGTTCGACTAAAGACGTCTGGAGACCTGGACCACCCTTCGGGGGACTCGGGTGGGGGAGCCCCATTCATCAATTCGTGGAAAGAAAGGGAGGACAGTAATGTCCGCGACACGACTATGGAAGCCCTCGAAGACCCCAGTTCTTTCTGTCCTGACCTCACGACCTCCGACCGTCAGGGGTGGGACTCGGGCCGGGCCAGGAGCGAGCCATAGGGGACACTAAGCTGGCAAGGGCGTCGTCTGTGCGACCGGAGACAATGGGCGTCCGAGGACTCGCGCAGAGATGGAGACCCAGAACCGGGTCCCGACCAAGGAGACGGACAGGACGCGAGAGATGTTCCTAGTGGGGAGACTAAAGTAGGGTCACAGACAATCTTTATGTGGGTACTCCCTAAACGAACAACTCGGTAGAAGATTTTTGTGATCGGTGAAACCAGTCAGAATAGGACAATGTGACACACTGAGACAAAAAGGGTTGGTCAGTAATACACTGTGTAAGAATAAGACTGTTTTTGCTTTATCTATATTGTGTACATAATTACATCAGATGTATTTATAAAAAGACGTTTCGTATGTACTATAAATTATTATCAATGTATATATATATATATATATATATATTTTATGTATATATAGGTACCTCAAGGGACATCGAGTTTGTCATTTCTTAAACCGACGTTACATCCTCTGGTCCCAAGTTAGGGACCCAGTACTTCTATGAAACCTCTTCCCTTACCGTTGGGGGAGGTCACAAGAACGGATCCTTTAGCGTACCTACCTCCTCGGACCACCGATGTCAGGTAACCCACCGTCTCGACCTGTGCTGACTCTCTGATTTCCTGTCCATGTAGGTACACTATATATTGTCTATGTAGACGTAGGTACGTCAATTGTGAGTCCCGGTCTCTCTTCCCTTATATCTTAGAGAAAAGTCAAAAGGTGGATTTGAGTCAGTGAGTGGTCAACTTGTAGACACGACACACGACGACCCTCTCAGTCATCAAGGACTTTTGTCCACTTCACCCTCTCCAGAAGGGATAAAGGCGGTTCAGCCCCAGAGTGGAGGGTCTCAGGGTCCCTGGGTGTACCGGACAGGGGAGGGCAGGGAGTCTCTACGTACAGATTCGGCTACCACGAGTGTGTGGGGCGGAGACGGCAGGGGAAGGGGTCGGTCACGAAATTGACGTGTCTCAGTCGGGCGTCCCGCCCCCAGTCCACCCACCTGACCCGAAGAAGGAGTGGAAGCTGGACTTCGACGTCACCCAGTGACCCGACCCTGGTGTGCATCCCCAAGAGTGCCTTCCGTGACATCGTAGACATCCAGGGGCGGACACACCGCCTCTGACCTAAGTTCTCCTTCTACCAGACCGCAGGGGACAGGACCCCCAACCTCGAAACCAAGACCCACTACACTAGAGGTAGAAACCACTCCTATTTATGTAGTATCAACTAAAACCTCTTTGTGACGTTGAAGTGTAAGAGGGGGCCTCGGCGGTGACACGGTCGGTGCGACCTCTCCCTCCCGAAGAGTATTCGAGGACTCTTTCTTCCTTCAAGTCCCTACTTCCCTTCCCAGTGCATCCGTGACAGGGAAAAACAGGGGACCCTCGTCTACACCGAGACCAGAGAGAGGAGAGGAACGGGGGGAGGGGGAACTCCTTCTGAGAGCCGTAGTAGGGACTCTGGAGGGGTTCCTGTTCCGAAACACGAGGACGAAGGACAGGGGTTTCGGACCAGGAAGGGAACCGTCTCCCCAGTCACGGCCGAGGAGACGGAGACACAGGGGGAGTGGCCAGTAGTGGTCGACGTCCCCCAGTGACTTGACCCTTGTCACCGGAGGACAGACTATCCTCGTCACCATGTCGGGACAGAAAAGTTTACATTAGAGACGCTATGAGTTTCACAACCAGAAGGACCCGTACTAGACAAGGAGAAACAGGTACCCGAGTCCTGAGGGGTGAAAACTATAGAACATGGTTTAAGGTTGTATACCTACAACTTGTTGTGTGAAGACTTATTGGTTGTTTAGTACCTTCTTTAGTTTTTTCTTTAGTTTTATACGTATCTTTGATTACTTTTACTTTTGTGTTGTTGGGTTTTGGACGCCCTGTGATATTTTCGTCACGATTCTCCTTTCAAGTATCGTGATATCCGTGTGGAGTTCTTTGTTCTTTTTTCAGTTTATTTATTGGATTGAGATGTTGATTTCGTTGATCTTTTCCTTCTTTACCTCTTGGGGTCTCAATCATCNCCTTCTTAACCTCTTGGGGTCTCAATCATCTTCCTTTCTTTAGAATTTTTAATCCCGTCTTTATTTACGTTTTCTTTGTTTTCTCTGGTATCGTTTTTAGTTGTTTCGGTTTTCGACCAAGAAACTTTCCTATTTATTTTAACTGTTTGGTAATCGGTCTGAGTAGTTCTTCGTTTCTCTCTTTTTAGTTTAGTTATTTTAATCTTTACTTTTACCTCTCTAGTGTTGTCTGTTGTGTCTTTATGTTTCCTAGTATTCTCTGATGATAGTCGTCAACATACGGTTATTTTACCTGTTGCACCTTCTTTACCTGTTTAAGAATCTTTTCATGTTAAAAGGTTTTGACTTGGTCCTTCTTTATCTTTTAGTATTGTCTGGGTAGTGTTCGTGCCTTTAACTTTGACATTAGTCTTTAGAAGGTTGTTTGTTTTCGGGTCCAGGTCTACCGAAGTGTCGACTTAAGACGGTTTTTAAAGCTCTTCTCCATTGTGGATAGGATGAATTTGAGAAGGTCTTTTAACGTCTCTTTCCATTTGAAGGTTTGAGTAAGATACTCCGGTGGTAGTGGGATTATGGTTTTGGACTGTTTCTACAGTGTTTTTTTCTTTTGATGTCCGGTTATAGTGACTACTTGTATCTACGTTTTTAGGAGTTGTTTTAAGATCGTTAGTCTTAGGTTGTTGTGTAATTTTTCTAGTATGTGGTACTGGTTCACCCGAAATAGGGTCCCTACGTTCCTAAGAAGTTATAGGCGTTTAGTTAGTTACATTAAGTGGTGTAATTGTTT
>SJYO01050415.1:50850556-50954792 GCA_006410555.1 Capra ibex
CCCGAGGAGGCAGGGACCCTAAAGGGTCCGTTCCCATAACTCACTCAACGGTACGGGAAGAGGTCCCGTAGAAGGACTGGGCACCTAACTTGGACCCAGAGGATGAACCGTCCGTCTAAGAAATGGTGACTCGGTGGTTCCTTCGACAGGTACGGGGATTTCCTGGGATTTTGACTTCGACTAAAGACGTCTGGAGACCTGGACCACCCTTCGGGCGGGTCGGGTGGGGGAGCCCCATTCGTCACTTCGTGGAAAGAGAGGGAGGACAGTAATGTCCGCGACACGACTATGGCCGCCCCCGAAGACCCCAGTTCTTTCTGTCCTGACCTCACGACCTCCGACGGTCAGGGGCGGACCTCGGGCCGGACGAGGAGCGAGCCATAGGGGACACTAAGCTGGCAAGGCCGTCGTCTGTGCGACCGGAGACAATGGGCGCCCGAGCACTCGCGCAGAGATGGAGACCCAGAACCGGGTCCCGACCAAGGAGACGGACAGGACGCGAGAGATGTTACTAGTGGGGAGACTAAAGTAGGGTCACAGACAATTTTTATGTGGGTACTCCCTAAACGAACAACTCGGTAGAAGATTTTGTGATCGGGGACGTCAGTCAGAATAGGACAATGTGACACACTGGAACAAAAGGGGTTGGTCAGTAATACACTGTGTAAGAATAAGACTGTTTTTGCTTTATCTATATTGTGTACATAATTATATCAGATATATTTATAAAAGACGTTTCGTATGTACTATAAATTGTTATCAATGTATATATATATATATTTTATGTATATATAGGTACCTCAAGGGACACCGAGTTTGTCATCTCTTAGACCGACGCTACGTCCTCTGGTCCCAAGTCAGGAACCCAGTCCTTCTAGGAGACCTCTTCCCTTACCGTTGGGGAAGGGCACAAGAACGGACCTTTTAGCGTACCTGCCTCCTCGGACCACCGATGTCAGGTACCCCACCGTCTCAACCTGTGCTGACTCTCTGATTGTCTGTCCATGTAGGTACACTATATATTGTCTATGTAGACGTAGGTACGCCAATGTGAGGTCCGGTCTCTTCCCTCGTGTCTTCGAGAAAAGTCAAAAGGTGGATTTGAGTCAGTGAGTGGTCAACTCGCAGACACGACACACGACGACCCTCTCAGTCATCAAGGACTTTGGTCTCCACTTCACCCTCTCCAGAAGGGATAAAGGCGGTTCAGCCCCAGAGTGGAGGGTCTCAGGGTCCCTGGGTGTACCGGACAGGAGGCGGGCAGGGAGTCTCTACGCACAGATCCGGCTACCGTGAGTGTGTGGGGCGGAGACGACAGGGGAAGGGGTCGGTCACGAAATTGGGGTGTCTCAGTCGGGGGTCCCACCCCCAGTCCGCCCACCTGACCCGAAGAAGGAGTGGAAGCTGGACTTCGACGTCACCCAGTGACCCGACTCTGGTGTGCATCCCCAACAGCGCCTTCCGTGGCATCGTAGACATCCAGGGGCGGACACACCTCCTCTGACCTGAGTTCTCCTTCTACCAGACCGCAGGGGACAGGACCCCCCGTCTCGAAACTAAGACCCACTACACTAGAAGTGGAAGAAACCACTCCTATTTATGTAGTATCAACTAAAACCTCTTTGTGACGTTGAAGTGTAAGAGGGGACCTCGGTGGTGACACGGTCGGTCCGACCTCTCCCTCCCGAAGAGTATTCGAGGACTCTTTCTTCCTTCAAGTCGTTACTTCCCTTCCCAGTGCATCCGTGACAGGGAAAAACAGGGGACCCTCGTCTACACCGAGACCAGAGAGAGGGGAGGAACGGGGGGAGGGGGAACTCCTTCAGAGAGCCGTAGTAGGGACTCTGGAGGGGTTCCTGTTCCGAAACACGAGGACGAAGGACAGGGGTTTCGGACCAGGAAGGGAGTCGTCTCCCCAGTCAGGACCGAAGCGACGGAGACACAGGTGGAATGGACAGTAGTGGTCGACGTCCCCCACTGACTTGACCCTGGTCGCCGGAGGAGAGACTATCCTCGTCACCATGTCGGGGCAGAACAGGCAACAGTAGAGACGTTATGAGTTTCATAACCAGAAGGACCCACACTAGACAAGGAGAAACAGGTACCCGAGTCCTGAAGGGTGAAAACTATAGAACATGGGGAGTCGAACAGGTCCAGGAACTGTGTCCTCCCAGTGTACTGAGAATCCACCTTGACACCTAGGTCCGTCTCGACACTATGCTCCCCCCGCCTCTAAAGGATCTTGTGTCCCTTGTCCATTATCTGTGTGTTCGCAAAGAGGGAGGTGGGAAGATAAAGAGGGGGAGAAAGTCGGGGGCGAGATTTCAGACTCAGGGGAGAAAGGTCACCGGTTCTCTGGACTATGGACCGAATTTGGGAAGACACAGGAGTCCTCATAGTGTGTGTTGTGAGTGGGCAGACACGGGTTCACGAGACCGAGTCTGTGTTGGGACCTTTCTTTGTGGGTCACTCTTCTCGGGTCGGAATTTCTTGGTGGTCGGGACGGGACGAATAGGTAGGTAAACATGGGTTGGGAGAGAGGGGCTGACTGGTTCTGTCTCATCGCTCCCTTTATGGTACCTGTACTAGGGTGCAAGTCCGACTCGCCACCAGAACGATTACGACTTACCTGAACAACATTCTCTGTTCGGGAGGTCCTTCCCTCCGACACCGGGGCGAGAACTCATGTTTCCGTCAGTCGTAGGAGAAAGGGGGATGAAGGAGACCCACTCCATAAGCGGGAATTCTTCTGTAAGTGGTAGACACGAAGTCGGACTCCCTAGAAAGAACACAGTGCACCGCACACCCTAGGCTCAAGGACTTGGGTGTTGGGGAAGCAACGTTCCGCCCAAGAATTGACGGTGTGGGGGTCCGTTCAGGTTAGTGGGAACGCAGTCTAATAGTGACCAGATTAGACTAAGGAGAGAAAGAAGGGGTTGGGGGGCACAGTCGTAAAATTAGAAGTGTGTTACGTTCCCCATTCTCTGAGAGTCACATTTTTGTCCTCCCTTTTTTAAGGCGACACCCCTAACGAGACTTTAGAGCACACATAATGCCCGGAACCGGAGAATTGCGACGTAAGGTCAACAAATATACGTTTAGACCCCCGCATAACTTATAAAGGGTTTCGATGTTACCGTACCATATACCTTTGACAGGTTTTGTCTGGAACGGCCTCGCTAGCAACGGCTCAGGTATCCTTTCGTCGAGAAGACGGGAAAGGAGAAACGGGTAAGACCAAAAGGGATTGGGATCTTCCTGGATACTCACTACTGTCTTTACTCTAGTGATCGGTTGAATTGGATTGACGACTAAATGCGAGATGACTTACGGGTGGCACAGAACGGTTGGGACATATAAGAAAGGGATCTAATTTTCACAATCCATTTTCTGGTACTGTGGTTTTCTCACAGATTGTCCGAAAAATTACCGCTTTACGAGGGCCCGCCCCAAGGGCCTGGGCTTGCTCGGTCCAGCTCCTTCAGGCACGGACCTGGTACAACCCCCACCAAAAATATGCAAGGAACGCTCCCTACCAGTCCGATCTACCTGTCCCCAAGTCAATCCAGCGGTCCGACTCCACAGCACCCGACTGCCCAGGAAGATGTACCGACCCCACCCCACCGAAATCGACCACTTCATACGACAGTAACCAGGAACCCTAGACTCTCCGAGGAAGGTAATCCCTGAAGGGGGCGGCCGCCCTCCCTCTCCTCCCCGCCGGGTAGTACCGGGGGCCCCAGACCGGAATGTTTTGCTTCTTACTTCTTAATTCAGGAATTTCTCGTTGATCGAGAGATGAGGGAAACCCTAGGGAGTCCGACTAGTGTGCCCGTTCTATTGAAGACTTCTTTCTAACGTACCCTCAGGGACCACCACATCACCAACCCTGGAGTGGTAGGTTACGTCCCCGACACCCAAACTGGAGACTTCCCCCATCGTTTCTAGAGTAAACGGAATGTTTCGTTAAAAGGGAAAGATGGTTGTGAACGGAGAAGTCATGAAAAAAAAAAAATTGTATAACGAACTACACCTGGTAAATTTTACCAGAAATACTTAAACAATGTCATAACTAACATACAAAACCACCAACAAACAAAAACCGGTACTCCGTACACCCTAGAGTCGAGGGATTGGTCCCTAACTTCGACGTGGGAGACACAACCTTCTTCAGAATTGGTGACCTGGTGACCCCTTTAGGGAGGTCATGACCAAAATCTCACCGCTCGTCGACTTAGGCTCGAACTCTTGTTAATAAGGTGGTAGAGGTGGGTGAAGACGTTATAAGGGTTGTAATACAGTCGTAACTAATAGATGACCACAGTCAAAACTTAGATTTACTCTATGGGTGTGTGATCCACCGAGTCACCATTTCTAAGACGGACGGTTACGTCCTCTGTGTCCTCTGCATCCTAGCTGGGGACCCGACCCTTGTCGAGGACCTCCTCGTTTACCGTTGATTGAGATCATAAGAACCGACCTCTTCGGGTCCCTGTCTCCTCGGACCGACCGACATATCAGGTACTTCACCGTTTCTCAGTCTGCCCTGACTCGCTGACTTGTGTGTGTGCGTGTATTCCAATTCAGTGCTGAAACAAGAATTTGAAAGTAAGACCGACTTGGAATTACTTGTCAATACCGTAGATAAGACCTATATGTGCATGGTAACTAAATTTCATAAGGGATAATATAACAGTATTACGATAGAAACGGGTTTTAGATTCTATTGAATTCTGTGGGACCCGAAGGGTCCATCGAGTTTGTCATTCCTCAGACAGACGTTACGTCCTCTAGACCCAAGTTGGGGACCTAGTCCTTCTAGGGGACCTCCACCCTTACTGTTAGGTGAGGTCCTAAGAACGGACGTCTTCGGGTACCTGTCTCCTCGGACCGCCCGATGTCAGGTACCCCAGTGTGTCTCAGTCTGGTCTTAATCGTGCGTACTTGTCTGGGTGCATCAGTGTGACATCTAGATTTTTGAAAAGGTCAAAAGGTCGATGTTAAGGGAGTCCTGACTTCCTGATGGTACCGTACCTTATGTCCGAAATAATGTCCCTAACCTGAACTACCCTGACACTGATGCCTCCTTCTTTAGACACCTTCCGGTGACACCATAGTAGACACCCGGAGGACTACAATACTTTTCAGTCCGTCTGACCCACAACTCTCCTCTTGGACCCGCACACACCGTCCTCTACCGCCCCATCTAGCCCCGTCTTGACCTCACGAGCTCTTTTGGTCACCGTTGGACAGGTAGAGACCGAGGACAGAGTTACTTCGGATCCCGAGAAATAGTGTCCAGAAGTTTTTCCGCCACGTCCACGACCGGAGCAACCTCCTCGACCCCCTCAACCTCCGTGACCCGAACCGACACCCGAGCGTGGTCACCCAGCCGGCCGTTCAGGGTATATTCCACACACCCGACTTGTGTCCGGGGGGACTCGCACTAGTGTAAGTCGTAGACGCACAGTCGTCCGGGCGTCGAAGTGAAGGTGGAAACCACGGAACACAGTCAAGGACAACACCAGTGAGGATTGGGTCTCGACCTCCCCCTTCTTTTAAGATCCTTTACATCATGTTTAAATCGATTTGACTGTCTCCCCTTTCGGTGTCGGTGACGAAGAGTAGTTGGACCGAAGGTTTTGTGAAGGAAATTGCTATAAGGCCCGAAGGGGCTACGGAGTCACACATTTCTTAGGCGGACGGCACACCCTCTGTGCCTCTGTGTCCAAGTTAGGGACCCGGCCCTTCTAGAGGACCTCCTCCTTTTATCGTTGGGTGAGGTAATGAGAGTGTCCTTTGTAGGGTTCCTGTCTCCTCGGACCACCCGAAGTCAGGTACCTCCCGCGTTTCCTCAACCTGTGTTGACTTGTAGATTCGTGTTTTCGTGTGTCGGTGTGAACGGAAAACCTATGTCTGTACCCTTTGGTCCCAAAGTGAACTGCACTATTACGGTCACTAGAAGTATGTTGACCTTCGTACGGTCAGCAGAGGGCCATCTCCCATGCTGCCGAAAATAGGTAGCACCCCACTCCGAGTCGGGAAAGGATCAGTTCAGTACGAGAGTCAAACCATTGACCAGTCCGTAGTCTTAGCGACTGCAAACGCCGAAACCGGTCACAGAGGGAAGAGGAGTGGAGGGGTCGGGGACCCTTGGTGAGAAGGTGAGAGAGCAGAGGTGTTCAAGTCGAAGAATTCTAAGGTGTATATCACTACGGAAAGTGGTACACTGAAAGAGACAGTCCGAATTAAAGTGAATCGGCTTACGGGAGGTCCAAGTAGATGCACCAGTGGTTGCCGTCGTAAACCTCTGGGTTTAATCTTATTTAAATACAAAGTTGAAAAATAAAACATAGCTCCCAATGTCGGCTGCTTGTGACAACACTCGCACAGTCCACCTGGCACTTCCCCGAGTCGGGATGGAAATGCACATAGGTAGGAGGGGGCTCGGGGGGAGGGCCGGTCCGACGGCGTCTTGTCCCTCGTCTCAGGGGACACGAGATGTCGTCCAGGAACAACCAGAGACAAAATTTATGCCGTCAGACATATACAACTAGGGTTTGAGGGATTGATAGGAGGGGGGTTAGGGAGGAGGACCGGAGGTATTAAAGTAAGAGGTTCGGACACTCAATCTTCGTCCGCTAAATCTACCACCCAAAGTGAAGAGGAAGAGTCCGATTGTCAGGACGGAACAGACACTGGAAGTGGGACAAATGTCTCTGGGTGTCGGACCGAATTCAGTCGACATTGTCGTGACCTGTCCGACAACTGCATAAAACGTTAACACCGAAGAATAGTTGAATTGGTCACGATACAAGACCGGTGCCTCAAGGAGAAAACTTATAGACTGGTGGAAACGCCCGAACCAGATGGGAGGGGTTTGAGTGAATAAGGTTGTCTTCCGACAAATTAACGTGGGGAGAGGGGACGGTGGGTACTCAATAGACTTGAAGCCCTACAATCGACTGTAAAGTCAGAATTAAAGAAGTGAGCATTTACTCTTACAATTCTCGTGTACATCCCAATACCCTACTAACTTATTTTAGTACATTTCTGACCGAGTGTTGTGCATACTAAGGTCCCTATGTATACCCTAACATAAAAAAGGTCGACAAGAAGACTTAAGGCTTTATATACACACGTACACACTCATTGGCCTTTTCTGGGACTACGACCCTTTCTAACTTCCGCCCTCCTCTTCCCCTACTGTCTCCTGGTCTACCAACCTACCGTAGTGACTGAGTCACCTGTACTCAAACTCGTTCGAGGTCCTCTACCACTTCCTGTCCCTTCTGACCGCACGACGTCGGGTACCCCAACGTTTCTCAGCCTGTACTGACTCGTTGACTTGTTGTTGTCGTTGTTTACACACTCATTCGTTGATATGTGAACCACTAAATCAACCAATCAATCGATAACCCGAATCGATTATCAAGTTCCGTGACTGACCGTTCGGAATAACAGAACTAAACTTAGGACCTAGTCGGTTAATATTAGGATGTCGATTAACTCGCAATGACTTTTTTTTAAAAAAAAAACCGACATTACCCACCGTACACCCTAGAAACAAGGGACTGGTCCCTAGTTTGGTCACGGGGGACGTAGTAACCTTCAGGTCTCGAAATTGGTGACTTGGTGGTCCCTTGAGGAGACTTGTAATGACAAATCGTAAGTTTTCTAACTTTATTAGTATCATGGATGAAGTGTTTAAAAAACTCTAAATTTCCCACATTATACACGTTACAACAATGTTACCAAGATTCGTTATCAAACAAGGTGTTAAAATAACAATAATTGTTTTATTATCAAAATAATAATTATTTTTAATTGTAATAATAATTAAGAGTAAATTTTTGGTTAGTAACTATGAAGGGAAATTAATATGTCCGACAATTTGGTAGGAAATTTTACGACTTACCGTGACGTCCGGTACCGATTGTATTAGACAAAACCATCGATAATCAAAAGAGCCCGTAAACAAATTAAACGTGTTGACGGTAGAGAGAGTCCTCATATACTTACACAGGGGTAAGAAATACTCTACCCGAAGGTTATTTGTGGTAAAAACCAAATTAAACATGGGTGACAAATAACCACTTCAATTAGTAGTTATGTGACTGACCTAAACATAAAGTTATAAATACCTAGTATTCACACTCACAACTTTTCTCCTACTCTCTGCGTTGAAAAATGTCTCACTTTCTCTTTATGTAAGAGTCCCAAACATAACATGCACACACGTATCTTCATAACTTAACGGTCTATGACAAATATTTATCATCCAACTACGTACCGTTCTATCCTAAAGTTAAGGTTAAACGAATACGAATAACTAACTATTCTGATTTGTTTTATGATACATCAAATAAAACACCCCTTTGTCTTTTCGACTGTTGTCATTAGTTCCAAAAAGAGGATACAAAACTCACTTTTATAGGTCTTTCAGAGACCGGTTTCTAGAAGGTTAAAGTCGTTTAGTCCCTTTTTATCTTTTGTGAAGTGTGTGTGTGTGTGTGTGTGTGTGTGTGTGTCACACACACTCCACTACCTACACGATCGAACTACCACCACTAATAGAGTGTCACATTTGTATATAGTTTTATAGTGTATCATGTAGAATTTATATATTTTACAGATAAACAATTAATATACAAAAGTTTTCGACCATTTTTTGTTTGTTTGTTTGGACTGAGTACTTTTTTTTAGTTGTTGTTGTTTTTTGGGGGGTCTTTGAACGCACACACGAGGCAGCGATCCAGTTCAGACTGAAAGACGTCGGGGTACCTGACGTAGTCCGAGGAGGTAGGCACCCTAAAGGGCGTTCTTATGACCTCACCCAACGGTAAAGGAAGAGGTCCCCTAGAAGGACTGGGTCCCTAACTTGGGCCCAGAGGACACCGAGGAGGTAACCGTCCCCCTAAGAAATGGTGACTCGGTAGACTTCTTCGGTGTTTATTTGATATATCTTGATTTTTATTGACACATGTACACGTCAACCCCGTTTAAGACCTGTTTTCTATGTTTCTCTGAGTTTTCGGGTTGACGGTCAAAACTTCTCGGACCTCGATTTCGTCTCAGGACACAGCACAGGGGATGTGAGTTGTAGAGGAAGTCAAGAGGAAGTCGAGTCAAGTAAACGAGTCAGCACAGACTGAGAGAAGCTGGGGTACTTAGTGTCGTGTGGTCCGGAGGGACAAGTAGTGGTTGAGGGCCTCAAGTGAGTCTGAGTGCAGGTAGTTCAGTCACTATGGTAGGTCGGTAGAGTAGGAGACAGTAGGGGAAGAGGAGGACGGGGGTTAGGAAGGGTCGTAGTCCCAGAAAAGGTTACTCAGTTGAGAAGCGTACTCCACCGGTCTCATAACCTCAAAGTCGAAGTCGTAGTCAGGAAGGTTACTTGTGGGTTCTGACTAGAAGTCTTACCTGACCAACCTAGAGGAACGTCAGGTTCCCTGAGAGTTCTCAGAAGAGGTTGTGGTGTCGAGTTTTCGTAGTTAAGAAGTCGCGAGTCGAAAGAAGTGTCGAGTTGAGAGTGTAGTGTGTACTGATAACCTTTTTGGTATCGGAACTGATCTACCTGAAAACAACCGTTTCATTACAGAGACGAAAAGTTATATGATAGATCCAACCAGTATCGAAAGGAAGGTTCCTCATTCGCAGAAAATTAAAGTACGTTAGTAGTAGACGTCACTAGGACCTCGGGGAGTTTCATTTCAGACTGTGACAAAGGTGACAAAGGGGTAGATAAAGGGTACTTCACTACCCTGGTCTACGGTACTAGAAGCAAAAGACTTACAACTCGAAATTCGGTTGAAAAAGTGAGAGGAGAAAGTGAAAGTAGTTCTCCGAAAAATCAAGACCGTTTGGTGCGTTCAGTGGGGAGGTCAGGCTGGGGGCCTGTACGGATAGGAGAGGGGTGTATTCCTTGGTCGTGTGGGAGGGGAGGAGTCCTTATCCGTTCGACAGGTCCCTTTGACAAAGAACAAGAGTGAAGGGGGACGACGTCGTCCATCGGGCCAGTTCGGTACGAACTTAAAGGACAGACCGGAGACTAGTCAAAGTCAATTAACCCCTTTCAGTTCCTGAAACTACCTACATTCTTAGTGGACTCCTCGAAAACTAATCTTAGTGGTTCCCATCCTGGACCCACTAACGTTGCACTCAACGTAAAAGTTCTAACTCTTGGTCGGTGACAATCATCCTCCCGGTAAACTGGGACCCGTCCTTCAGGTCGGGAGTGGGGCCCCGGATCCCCGGTTAGGATCTCGTACCCGACCGTCCCCTGAAAAGAATAACCTCTAAAGTAAACACACTTTATGGGTGTCCGACGTTGACTCAGGATCGACCTTGCTCCACTCATGACTGAGAGGTCGGACAAAGAGACAGAACAAAAAATTCAGTCACCGTTAATAACCACCTCAGACATCGTGACTTGTAACGTTCGAAATTACCGACCGGACTCCGAAAATAATAAAAAAACCGGTTCGTCGTCGGACACCCTAGAACCTTGGGTACGGGGGACGTCACCTTCGTGGTTCAGGATTGGTCACGGTCCCTTCAGGGAATCTTCCTAAAAACGTCAGGAGTTCGACTTGAGACAGAAATAATTCACCTCTTTTCTGAACCTGCCCCCATCGACGGTTACTGAAAGATACCTTAAAGGGGGGCAGACTAACAGAACGAAATTAACCGTGTAAAGTCCACACCACTACAAAAAGTTAATAACAAGAGAAGACTAAATCGTAAAATTGTACTTGTAAAATTAAAAAATTTTCAAAAAAAAACTACACCTGATAAAAATTCAGAAATAACTCAAACAATGTTATAACGAAGATGATGAAAAAATACAAAACCAAAAAAAACCGGTACTCCGTACACCCTAAAATCGAGAGGTTGATCCTTAGCTTAGACGTTGAGGACGTAGTCTTCCGTTCCAGGGTCAGTGACCGGGTGGTCCCTTCAGGGACGTACTCACAAAAATACAATTTATAGAAGATTGCTAGTACTCGGACATAGTATGTAACACAAAACTTTATAAGACGTATTATTTAGAAGACTAACCCACATGGAGGCGGGGTGGGGTGGTACATGAATGATTTGACACAAAAAGTAGAACACTGAGTAGGGACTCACAACGGGTAAATTACGTACTCCTACATTCCTAAAAACAAATGAAGGAAGAACAAAGTGACTCCGAAGGGACTATCGAGCCAACCATTTCTTAGATGGACGTTACGTCCTCTGGGACCAAACTAAAGACTCAGTCCTTCTAGACGACCTCTTCCCTTTCCGATGGGTGAGGTCATAACGCCGGACCTCTTAAGGTACCTGACATATCAGATACCCCAGTGTACTGACTCACTGAAAGTGAAGTTACTCTTATACAGTCACTAACTGTCGTGTCTAAAAACTCAATTTGAGGACCTATATTAGAACCGAAGTTGAACTCGTTGACACTCTTGGACTCAGAAACAAAGGCATACGGGTACTAGGATATTGATTGTAAATAGTATTAGTCGACCTTCCAAACAATTTTTGTCAAAGGACTTGGACAGAGGTCCCTATGACTAAAATATCGGACCCTATCCCGAACTCTCCTCTTCCCGTACCGTTGGGTGAGGTCATAAGAACGGACCTCTTAAGGTACCTGTCTCCTCGGACGATCCGATACAAGGTACCCCAACGTTTCTCAGTCTGTGCTGACTCGCTGATTTTGTTGGTGGTGGTACTAAGACCCTTCTCCCAGAGATAGTGATCACTACAGACGTTTCTTGTACCCACCTCCTGTCATCCCCTTTGGTCGTCCTAGACCGCGAGTCTCAGAAGGGACCCAGGGTCGTAGAGACGACCGGGGTGTTTGTTACGAAATGGTTTGTAAACGAAAAGGTAGAAGTAGACATAAAGGAAGGAAGGGAAACTCAGGGTTCGATAATGGAAGTCGTCGGAGAAAAACAAATTCGACTTCTATTAAAAATTCTCCTCCCAAAGTCGGTAAAACCACTCAATTAAGTCAAAAGGACCCAAGAGCAAGAACATATACAATAGTTTTACAAAAAATTTTAAGAAAACAATTAGGTAGAGTACAGTTAAATTAAGAATCTGGTCAGTCTTCTTGGGTCCTCTCCCCTTCGGGTAAAGAAGGAGGGATTTCGACCAGGAAATGTCATACTTACAAGGTCAACCCATATTAGCGAAAGTGGAGTTACGAGAGGGGAACGTGTAGTTATGTCCACTTCTCCTCTATGTCTTTGTGCTACCTCTTTAAGAGGCAGACCTTCCTATATGACACCAGTCCTCTACTACCACCAAAGGTGATGTTGTGGTGGGTCTCTTCGGGGTTCGACTATTGTATGGACTTGGGCGTCCGTGGGTGTGTCAGGTGGGGTGAGTGCTACCACGACGTGCCAGGACGGCCGCAACCCTTTTGCTGCGACCGGTTCCTCGACTACGACCTGACCTGCGTCCTACTGGACCGTCTCTGGAGGTTGAGGCGGAAGATGGAGTCGACGTTCCCCGAGTTGGTGTCCCCCTGCACGTGGAAACGTCTCGACTATAGACGGTTGACCGGTGTACACGTCCTGCTGTACGGTCGCTAGGACCGGGCCCGTGTCTTTCAGGACAAGTAGGAACTGCCAAAACTACTCGACTTCCAGGGGAGCCCCCGCGAGTAGGTGCTGGATACACCGCTGACCTTCTTCGTCTTCGGCCACGGGCAGGAGGACCCTTCAAATGACTTCTCTTTCTACGATGGGTTCCGGTGGAATGAGTAGTGGTGGGCTGGTCCGCGGGACGTCCTCGACGCCGAGAATTGTCTTGTCGGCCAGAAGCATCTCTAGCTCCCCAAGAACCTCCTCCTGGCCTTCCGCATAAAGGACTTTGTGAAGCTCCTCCTCTCAGTCCGGGACGCCCGAAAGCTGAACTACTTCTCGTTGCGCCGAGACAAGGTCGACCCGAGCCGCGGGAGGCACACGACCGACCAGACGTGGACAGACTCTGTCGTCTACCTCTCCCCCCTCCTGGGGCGGCGGTGGACGGCGTGGTGGTGCCGGGACAAGGACGCGAAGGAGACGTCGGCGAAGGGGGGTGGCGCGCCGCCGCCGGGGTCCGCGCCGGAGGTCCGAGGCGAGTTCGGGGACACGGAGAACCGACGACTCCCGCACACCTGCGCCTCGAGGCACAAGCTACCCCTTCTGGAGTCCGCTGAACCCCACGTGGGCAGACGGGAGAGAGGAAAGGACCTACCCTTATAAGAGGTCTTCTCGCTTCTGCCGCTCCGGACGATGAGAAAGTAGGTAGAGTCGCAGGTCGTGAAAGACCGGCGGTACAAGATACAGAACCTCGGCCTTCTCGTCCTCCTCCTTCCCGACCCGCCGACGACCACCGTGCAGCTCCTACACCCCTTTGACGACAGGTTCCGCCTTTCCGACTTCTTGGGGTCGGACTGGGTGCAGCCCATGAAGGACAAACCGGAGACGTTGCTTTCTTCCCGGTACCTCGACCTCCGCTGAAAGCCGACAGACCATAGTTGTCTGTAGTTCGCCCTCGAGGACTTTATGTGTGACTACGGGGTACCCTTCTTTAGGAAAAGGCACTACCTGTGCTTCCTCCAAGACTCGACAGACATGCTCAGAGTCCTCCTCGTCGAGCACTTCCTACGGTACCGGGTGGAGTTCCTCTACAGGTAAGTGAACTGCTTATGTAGACTTTATTACGTCAGAAGGAAGACAGAATTTGTAACACGGTTGAATGTCTTCTAGAGTGACGTCCATCCTTTCTTCTATAAGGACCTCTTACTAGGGCGTAACTTTAGTCTAGGAGTCTTACTCTACATTCTTGAGTCAAAAAAAAGAAAAATTGAAACGATCAAGAGGGTAGAAGTCGTAGTGTGACAAAATCCTTCTCCTGTCTCAGAGGATACTGAGGAAGACCAAATCCCAGACTCAAGAGTGACTTTAAAGAAGGACGACGCAGTGGTAATTTCGACTCTTTGTACTATAAGTCTACTCCTTACCCCCGAAACCTTGGAATAAAAATCACAGTAACAACTGTACACCCGAGTCGAGCGAGATCTGTAGAGTATATTAAGGGAGGGTGGGGCGGGGGCGGTCAAGAAAGGTTTTTAAAACAAAAGTATATATCAGTGACACGGTAGATAATGTAGGGTCCTGAAACAATAGAATGTTGACCTACAAACATGGAAAACTTCTCGTGTGGTCAAAAAGGTGGTGGGGACGGGAAAACAACTACCAAGAGAAAGTATCTGCAAGGACAGACACGTAAAGAGGATCTAGTGTCGTGCTGGTAGCAAGAGAGGTTGAGACCCGCCTAGAGACGAGACACAAGTCAAGTTTACTCTTGGACTTGAAAGACCTACACTTCCTTTCGAAGGACTCAGTGAGGAGCCACTCCTAAGAAACACTCGTCTATTGGGTGCAGTGGACAGTAGAGGTCTTTCAGCACATTCACCGTCGACTAGGACGTTAAGTCAAGTCAAGTCAGCACAGACTGAGAAACGTTGGGGTACCTGACGTCGTGCGGTCCGGAGCGACAGGTAGTGGTTGAGGGTCTCAAATGAGTTTGAGTACAGGTGACTCAGTCACTACGGTAGGTTGGTAGAGTCGGAGACAGCAGGGGAAGAGGAGGGTGGAAGTTAGAAAGGGTCGTGGTCCTAGAAAAGGTTACTCAGCCGAGAAACGTAGTCCACCGGTTTCATACCTTCAAAGTCGAAGTAGTAGTCAGGAAGGTTACTTATAAGTCCTGACTAAAGGAAATCCTACCTGACGTTACCCCTAAATTTTACACTCTCGTCATAACCTTACAGTTTAGTCCGAGGTAGGTCGGTCCACCAGTCTTATGCTTCCTGACCTTACCGATGAATTTTTTTTCTGAATAAATACCGATACTACCCAGAAACAACGACGTGTCCGAAAGAGATCAACACGTCTAGCCCCCGAAGAGTAACGTCATCGAAGAGAACAACGTCTCGTACCCGAGATCTCACGTCCGAGTCATCAACACCATGCACCCGAATCAACAGGGTACCGTACACCTCACAAGGACCTGGTCCCTAGTTTCGACGTAGGGGACGTAACCGTCCACCTAAGAATTGGTGACCTGGTGACCTCTTCAGGAGGTGCGTCGGGAATTACCGGGTATGCAAGTTCCTCAGACATTGAATAAACGACTGAATATCAGGTATTGAATGGCATCGAACTTACTTTTGACACAAACCTTTACGTTTACTGATGTACCCCTATACCATCCTTCACTAAATAAAAAATGGTCTTTTTCAGTCCGTAACTCCTCCTCCTTTTCAACACACACCTGACTTACGACTTTCTTTCTTTCCTGTATTATGACGGACTCTCCTTCTTTTAAAAGAGATGTGAAGACCGACCAACCTTTTACTCTAACTATACTCTGTCCAATCCTTTTCTTTTAGTTTGTAAATTATCGTAGATATGTACCCTTACTGGATCTTTTTGACTCGTTGATGGGGTCACTGACTTTAGAAGTACAATTGATGTTGGAAGGTAATTTCTCTTATTTCCTACTACTCCCAACACCAAACCCTGAAGTTCCCCTCCTTCCGTTAAGTGAACCTCTACCTTTAGTTTACAAACCATCTGTTTCTTAGTCGAGACTAGAGAACGTAACCGTCCACCTAAGAAATGATGACTCGGTGATTCCCTTCGGACCAATTTCTTTGTCTTGATGGATTTAAGAAGTCCTTCAATCCCCTTTCTAACTTTACAGAAGGGCTCACAAAAGTCAGGAACAAATAAGAGTTGAACTTTATTAGAAGTGTAGTTTCTCTGTAAAACCCCACTGTTTAAAACAAGCGGATGCCATTTTTTTTCCATCTCTCTCAAAGAGTCTAGTCGTCTTCGTTTCTTTTCTCGTAGTTTGGGAAACGGTAGGTTAAGGTAGAAGGAAGAGTAGTAGTATATGACGAAGGTGATCACCAGACGGGAAGAGAAGAAAGGTCTATAGTAAGGTAACTAATTCATATATTCAGTCAAGTCAAGTCAGTGAGTCGACACAGACTGAGAGACACTGGGGCACCTGACGTCGTGAGGTCCGGAGGGACAGGTAGTGGTTGAGGACCTCGAACGAGTTTGAGTACAGGTAACTCAGTCACTACGGTAGGTTGGTAGAATAGGAGACAGTAGGGGAAGAGAAAGACAGAAATTAGAAAGGGTCGTAGTCCCAGAAAAGGTTCCTCAGTCACGAAGCGTAGTCCACCGGTTTCATATCCTCAAAGTCGAAATCGTAGTCAGGAAGGTTATTTATAAGTCCCAACTAAAGGAAGTCCTAACTGACCAAACTAGAGGAACGTCAGGTTCCCTGAGTTCTCAACAGAGGTTATGGTGTCAAGTTTTCGTAGTCAAGAAGTTGTAAGTCGAAAGAAATATCAGGTTGAGAGTGTAGGTATGGACTGATGACCTTTTTGGTATCGAAACTGATCTACCTGGAAACCAACCGTTACAGTACAGAGACGAAAAATTATACGACAGATCCAACCAGTACAACCAGTACCAAAAGAAGGTTCTTCGTTCACAGAAAATTAAAGTACCGACGGAAGTGGTAGACGTCACTAAAACTTCGGGTTCTTTTAGTTCAGACAGTGACAAAAGTAACAAAGGGGTATATAAACGGTATTTCACTACCCTGGTCTACGGTACTAAAAGTAAAAGACTTACAACTCAAAATTCGGTTGAAAAAGTGAGAGGAGAAAGTGAAAGTAGTTCTCCAAGAAATCAAGAAACGAAAGACGGTATTCCCACCACAGTAGACGTATAGACTCCACTAACTATAAAGATGACCGTTAGAAATAACGTCGAACAAGAAGTAGGTCGGACCGTAAAACACACTACATGAGACGTATATTAAATTTATTCGTCCCACTGGTATATGTCGGAACTACATGAGGAAAGGGTCAAACCTTGGTCAAACAACAAAGTACAGGTCAAAATTGACAACGAAGAACTGGACGTGTGTCTAAAGAGTCCTCCGTCCAGTCCACCAGACCATAAGGGTAGAGAAAGTCTCAAAAGATCAAACGACACTAGATGTGCCAGTTTCCGAAACCGTATTAGTCATTCCGTCTTCATCTACAAAAAAAAAGACCATAAGAGAAACGAAAAAACTGCTAGGTTACCTACAACCATTAAACTAGAGACTAAGGAGACGGAAAAGATTTAGGTCGAACTTGTAGACCTTCAAGTACCAAGTACATGACAACTTCGGACCGAACCTCTTAAAACTCGTAATAAAACGATCGTACACTCTACTCACGTTAACACGTCATCAAACTTGTAAGAAACCGTAACGGAAAGAAACCCAAACCTTACTTTTGACTGGAAAAGGTCAGGACACCGGTGACGACTCAAAAGGTTTAAACGACCGTATAACTCACGTCGTGAAAGTGTCGTAGTAGAAAGTCCTAAACTTTATCGAGTTGACATTAAGGTAGTGGAGGTGATCGAAACAAGTATCACTACGAGGGATTCCGGATGAACTGAAGCGTAAGATCCTACAGACTGACATCTACTTACTAGTGTGGTAGTACCAATAGACCCAGTATTTCTAGAAAAAAACATGTCAAGAAGACACATAATAACGGTGTAGAAGAATTATAGAAGACGAAGAGAATCCAGGTATGGTAAAGACAGGAAATGACTCGGGTAGAAACGTACTTTACAGAGGGACAAGGGTAGAACTGAACACTGAAGAGGGCATGAGACACAAGAGTCGTGGTAGGTAGATGTTGTGCGTTTTGTCTTGGGGAAGAAAAATATAAGGGATAAGGACCCAGTCCTTCTAAGGTAATCCCCTCCCTTACCGATGGATGAGGTTATAAGAACGGACCTCTTGGGGTATCTGTTTCCTCAGACCGTTCCATCTCAGGTACCCTAACGTCCTCAGTCTGTGTTGACTCACTGATTATGAAAGTGAAAGTCCTAATTTTTACAGAGAGGACGGTCACGAATGGTCCTGAAGACAGACCGAAAGTAACCGTTCTTCTGAGACTGTGTGGACCAAGACCTTCCGTCACAGGTACCACTATTCTACGACGACGACGACAACACACTCTAGGACTTCGTAGGCTCTACATTAGAAGTCATAGACGCCATCCAGAGTACAGTAACGAGTCGTATTCCTATGACACTCAAGGTTTGTTTTGTCGTCTAACGGTACGACTAACCCGTGGTACGATTTGTCCCCTCGTATAAGGGTCTATAATTATCTTATAACTACCATACAGTCGGTTATTAGAAGGGGGTCGGTCGATCAGAAGACCTGACTTATCACTCGGGACTTACGTTTCTTTGTGAGTCTTAAAGTAATTTAATCTTTTTTTAGATAATGAGACAAGTCAAGTCAAGTCAACGAGTCAACACAGGTTGAGAAACACTGAGGTCCCTGACATCGTACGGTCCGAAGGGACAGGTAGTGGTTGAGATCCTCGAATAAGTTTGAGTACAGGTAACTCAACCACTACGGTAGGTTGGCAGATTAGGAGACAACAGGGGAAGAGGAGGACGGGAGTTATTTACTACAAAGATTCACCTAATGGTCTAGAAGTTTTACTGTTTGCCGGTCACGTGTCAGAGGATCAAAAAGAGTAACTGAACTCTGCGAAATGTAAACGGAACATAAGTTTAATAAATTCAATTGAATATCACAGGAAAATTATCCAATTTGAAACTCCCTCCTTTCCATGACCAAAAATTCTTGAGTTCCAAATGAATACTGTATATAAGATCATCCGTCTGATACCTAACTAATATCAGAAATAAACTAACTGGATTTTCCATAGGAGAGAGGGGTTTCATCTCTACTTCCTTTTTTTCTTATAATTTTTCAAGTTGATTGAACACTTGAACTTGTTTGAGACCCTCTATCACTTCCTGTCCCTTTGGACCACACGACGTCAAGGACCTCAGAGTTTCTCAGTCTGTACTGAATCGTTGACTCGTTATTGTTGTTATTGAACATCTATAACACTTACATCATTCCCCGTCTCGGTACTAAGTTTGTTCGAACAGGATTTCAGGACATAAGACTAGACATAGACGTTCTCGTCGACTCGCAGTCTGGGGTACACTACCTAATTACCTAACGGGGCCACAAGAGATTTTATCGACATAGTGCAAGTAAAACTAGGTGTCTTCAAAGGTTAATAAGACCGTTGTGTGTGAAGTTTGAAACCTGGGTCGACGGATTCATAGGTTAACAACGAGGAACAAAATCAATCGTATAAAGGATTATTGAAGACTTCAACTTCAAACTCATAGCCCGTAGTTGAATAAAGGGTAATCTTAGTGCAAATTTAAATTCACCTTCCACCCCTATATACCTATACATAGTAACTAGGTAAAACAGTATGTTATCTGATTATATTGTAGTATTTCCGTTGATATGAGGTTATTTCTAACTAATTTTTTATATTCACCCTAATCCTGTCTGAATCAAGTACTTTTTACTACTATATTTTACACCCCAAACTCTTTTATCGTCTGGTGCAACCACTTTGAAGTGTCTCTTCACATAGTACCTCAAAGGGAGAATCACTGCTCCGACCCACGACTGGGTTGCCCGTACCTCTATGAACTCCTTTGTTTCCTCGACGTAAAAGATTATCAAGTCCGGTCCCAAACTGTGCACAACCTCATCTTGCTCTACTCTCAGTCTCTATCAGAAGTCCCTTCCTATTTTCGACTGTCCCAGAGACGGGAAGGTCTTCTTACTGAACGGGGACAAATAGGGTGTCTAACCCCAGAACAAGACTGTGGTGAACCGTCACCCGACTGAAGAGGAGCCGTGAGTTTCAGTTGGTCAGGGACTTTACGGACCTAGAGTGTCGGTCACTCAAGGACCTACGCCCACAGTTTAACGACACAAACTGAGACTCTGTGGGCTTCACGCAGGACGTCTTTAACAGCATTCAGGGAGAAAAGGACCCCTCGTAGAAGTAGAATCCAGACCTCAGTGTATCTCTTCTCGTCACCATTCTGGTCTGAATGTCCCGTTTAGAATACCCTGAAGAATGACCCCCTCTCAGGACTAAGGGAAAAAACCAAGGTCCACCCACTACGTACGAATTTTTTTTTCACACACACACGCACGAGTCAACACAGACTAAGAAACGTTGGTTACCTGACATCGGGTGGTCTGAGGAGACAGGTACCCCCAAAGGACCGTTTTTATGACCCCACCCAACGGTACGGGAGGAGGTCCCCTAGAAGGGTCCCTAGTTTGGGTGTAGAGGACGGAACCGTCCACCTAAGAAATGGTGACTCGGTGGTCCCTTCGGGTGTAAATTTTTTATAATAATTAATTGATCCGACACGACCCAGAATCAACGAATGTCGTACACCTTAGAATCAAAGGACTGGTCCGTAGCTTGGGTCCGGGGAACGTAACCCTCACGTCTCAGAATTGGTGACCTGGTGGTCCCTTCAAACGGACGGAAAGAGAGTGAGGACCAGGAAGTCCGAAACTAGTGACCGTATCCTAACTCATCTACCCCTGAGAGTTCTTCCCGACAGTCGACTCGTAGAACTTGAAACCTTTACAGAATGGTGCATACACCACGAAAAAGTGTCCAACCTCTTGACGGTCGAATGTCTTCGAACAACATTCCTCGACAGAAGACGAAACTAACAGTTGGTCTCCAACTGGGTGGACACGAACCGGTTCTTGCTGGAACCCCTACCGCCCCACTTCTGAGACACACTCCCGAACTCAATGGGGCTTACAGTCGATGTCTGGAACCACATTCAGGGACGACCGAAGACACACACACACACACACACACACACACACACACACACACACAGACACAACATACATATGTGGACCTAAGTTCATCCTATCTGGGACCTCGTGAACTATTAAGGAGAACTTACTAGTTCTCGTTCTAGGACCACCTTTAATCCTTTTCTTGTCCATCTTTGTCTACGATTACGGACGTACAGAAATTTCTTATTCCAACTGGACGGTCGAAGGAAGAGAAGACTCTTAAGTTCTATTCGTCAATTAAGAGTCCAGACTACAAGACACATATAAGACTTTTAAGTGTACTTTAGACGGTCATTAATCCTCACCTAACTCAATGTGTCATCCCAAATTCTGAACTTCCGTCTTAGTCCTTAAGTCAAATATCACCGTCTCTCTCTTTTCCTTTTCCAGTAAAGACGGAGTCATCACAAGCAAGTCAAGTCAAGTCAACGAGTCAACACAGGCTGAGAAACGCTGGGGTACTTAGCGTCTTCCGGTCCGGAGGGACAGGTAGTGGTTGAGGGTCTCAAGTGAGTCTGAGTGCAGGTAACTCAGTCACTACGGTAGGTCGGTAGAGTAGGAGACAGTAGGGGAAAAGGAGGACGGGGGTTAGGGAGGGTCGTAGTCTCAGAAAAGGTCACTCAATTGAGAAGCGTACTCCACCGGTTTCATGACCTCAAAGTTGAAATCGTAGTAAGGAAGGTTTCTTGTGGGTCCCGACTAGAGGAAATCATACCTGACCAACCTAGAGGAACGTCAGGTTCCCTGAGAGTTCTCAGAAGAGGTTGTGGTGTCAAGTTTTCGTAGTTAAGAAGCCACAAGTCGAAAGAAGTGTCAGGTTGAGAGTATAGGTATGTACTGATGACATTTTTGGTATCGGACCTGATCTGCCTGGAAACAACCGTTTCATTACAGAGACGAAAAGTTATACGATAGATCCAACCAGTATTGAAAAGAAGGTTCCTCATTCGTAGAAAAAATTTATTAAAAAACTTAATAAAAAATGAAATGTTATGACATAACCAAATTAAAGTATCGACGTTAGTGGTAGACGTCACTAAAACCTCGGGGGGTTTTATTTCGGACTGTGACAAAGGTGACAAAGGGGTAGATAAAAGGTACTTCACTACCCTGGTCTACTGTACTAGAAGTAAAAGACTTACAACTCAAAATTCGGTTGAAAAAGTGAGAGGAGAAAGTGAAAGTAGTTCTCCGAAAAATCAAGGAGAAGTGAAAGACAGTATTCCCACCACAGTAGACGTATAACTTCCAATAACTAATCACAAGTAATCTTCTCACAAGTAACCTTCTTATATTTTGAAGGACACACTACAGTGTGTCTAACGGGAAAAAAAACTTATAAATGCTTAAGTAGTAAAAGTAAAAAACTTAAAAATTTTTACATAATAGTAAAAGTAACACTAATGATTAAAGTAACATTCTTACGAATTGTACTCTAGATCGGAGGATCTAAAAATGAAAATTTGAAATAAGATATAACCTTATATCGGTTGATTGTTACAACACTATCAAAAAAAGTTTTGCAAAATAAAGTATAACCCCCAATATCGGTTAATTGTTACGACACTATCAAAGTCCACCTGTCACTTCCCTGAGTCGGTATGTACGTGTTCATAGGTAAGAGGGTTTGAGGAGAGGGTAGGTCCGACGGTGTACTGTGACTCGTCTCAAGGGACACGACATGTCATCCGGGAACGACCAACAGACAGAATTTATAACGTTGTACATGTAATCTGAAAGGACAAGGTTTCCGTCTCAACTAAATCCACAGATTAGTTGTTTTTCACAGACTATGAATCATGGATGACACGTAGTCCATAAGATGATTTAAAATGTTCTTAATTTTTTTTTTAGGAATGTTCGTGTACGGTATCAATGGAAATAAAGTCAACACGATTAATCGATTAATCTTTTGGTTTCAAATCAGTGACTCAAACGGGTACCAGTGCAGAAACATCATCCACACTTCGGGGGACACATGTAACCCAATAGTTGCTAGTAATAGAATTTTTGTATTTCCGTAACAAACTGGTTTGGAAGTAAAACATCCGACAGTTTTGAAGTTTAAAATCTAAAACGAAGTCGAGGAGAGGGGTTCGAGGGGTCCAAGGTCACACTCAAAAAATCCCAGAGTGTGTCATGTCTCGTACCGTAGAAAACCAGGTCAATGGTGGGCGGACGAGTAACAGAACAGTCAAGTCTGAGACAACGATAATACGGTACGGACCCCGTGTTCCATAAGTCCCCTCTGGACAGATTAACATAGTACCCTCGTAGGAAGAGACACCAGTCCTCCTAGACATCCGTAGATTCAAACAACCTCTCAGATGTCACAAAATTACTCTTTGTGTCGGAGAGTTTCAGTCCTTGTACTTCCAAAACCACATGACTCAATACGACCCTGTTTATGTCCCGAACTTTATTTTGTGCTCTGTCCCTCGTACCTTAGGGTTCCTGGACTAACACGTCCTTTCTTTCCTCCGAAATGTAAGACAGAGTCTAGACAGACTTAGGTCTGGGGAAGTGGACGTACTGTACGACAGTACCTTCCTTTTGGACCTAGAGTCCATACAGAAAAAGAGGTTTTACTTTCCCCCGTCCACTACCGGTCGACTTGTGAGATGGTGGATCCGTCCCACCTTTGTGAGTAGTAAGGTACACGTGCACAAAAAAAAAAAAAAGTTTACATAATTAAATTAAACCGACGGAGTACCTCGTGTCCGAGTCGTCAACGTCACGCCCGACCCCCCCGATCAACAAGGTGTTGTACACCTTAGAATCAAGGGGACTGGTCCCTAGCTCGGACGCAGGGGACGTAACGTTCTGTCTAAGAATTGGTGACCCGGTAGCCCCTTCAGGAAGGTAAACGTACAGAAATACATGTTCAGAGGGACTTTCGCATGCTGATCTCTATCTTTCATTCATAATTATCGACCTGGATTGGTGGTGTAGTGTCCCATATACAGTGTCTCCCTATTAGTTTAAAGAAGGATGTTGACAGAACCGTCCGACTCAGTAACGTTGTATTTGTCTGTACCGACGTTCATGTAGAGTTTCGAAGAGGTTCCTCTGAGGTCGGAGTGGTCGGACCTGGACCCAAAGTTGGGGTATCGGTGGCCTGACACAAAAGAGATACTTCGAAACTTCTTTGGTTTAACATTGGACTTTACAGATCCCATTCAACAAAAGAAGTAAAATTTCTACAAACTTTTATAAAAACCAAAAAGAAAAAACGGTCGCAGCTTGTTGATTTTAAAACAGAAAAATACCGTAATATCGAGTAAAAGAAAGAAAAAAAATTTTTTTAATAACATCATATCAACTAAATGTCACAAAACGATTACAGATGACATGTTGTTTCACTTAGTCAATGTGTATATAGGGGAGAAAAAATCAATGGAAAAGGGTATATCCAATAATGTCTCATAACTCATCTCAAGGGACACGATATGTCATCCGGGAATAATAGATAAAATATATGTCATCACACAGACATAGTTACGGTTCGAGGGTTAAATTTGGAGACGTCGGACAAGGGGGAGACCATTGGTATTAAATAAAAGATATAGACACCGAGTTGAAGACAAAACGTATCCGGGAAAACATGATAAAGAAACCTAAGGTGTATATTCGTCATAGTATACTCTGCAGAAAGAGACCGAACGGAGTCAGTCACGCAGTATCTCTAATACGGTAACAGAGACTTGATCAGACACACAAAACTAAGAACTAAAGGACTATAACCCAGAGTTAGGTAGTGGGACTCTACAGAAAGTCGAACGTTCGGTCCGGTGTCGTACACAGAAAGTTCTGTGTTTTCAAGGAACCCAGTGACACCTATTTTTAGACTTCCAAAAAAACACAACCGAAAAAAAAAAAAAGTGAACCCAAAAAAAGTATTGTCGAAAGTCTTTTTGGTTTATTTGAAAAAACCGGTTGGGTTGTATCGGATGTTCTCAGATACACGAGTCAACGATTCAACACGGACTTAGAAACGCTGGAGTACCTGATATCGGGTGGTCCGAGTCTGAGACAGGTACCCTGAAGGATCCGTTCTTACGACCTCACCCAACGGTAACGGAAGAGGTTGTTCTCAGATACCCTAGGATATTAATCAATACTCGGTGAGAAAGAAAAAAAAATTAACAAATAACTTATGAAATTTTGAAAATAGAAATTAACCTCCTATTAACGAAATGTTATAGTACAAACAAAGACGATATATACTTGTACTAACCGAAATCCATATACATACAAGGGAGAGAGAACTTGGAGGGAGGGTGGACGGTCGGATAGGGTGGGGAGATCGAACAGTGTCCCGTGACCTAAACTCGAGGGACACAATATAGTATATAAGAGTGGTCGACAGATTAAAATGTATTCATTGCACACAAAGTTACGATGTGAGAGGTAAGCAGGGTGGCAGAGGAAGGAGGTGACACAGGTGACCAGACAAGAAACAGACGCAGAGGTAACGACGGGACCTTTGTCCAAGTACTCATGGTGGAAAGATCTAAGGCATGTATAGCTACACAATTATATGCTATAAACAGAAAGAGAAAGACTGACTGAAGTGAGATACATTATCACCCGGTGAGACCGACGACGGGACACTCGAACCGTAGAGTCGATATGACCGAAGGTGGGGGAGTCAATAGTAGTACCAAGTGACACATAAGATGAAGAAAAAAGAGCATAGTAGAAAGGTTGCACCTTAAGTGCCCGATGGTGGTTAGATGGATTGGGAGGAGACAAAATAATTAGGATAAATAAAATAAGATTATGGCAATAGGGCAGAAGTTCCGTCGTACTGGACTACACCGATTTTATTCGAGGTATTTCTTTTATTGAAAGTGCAGAAGGGATGATTCAGGGGGCCCTCATCCCCACGCGGACCGGTGGCCGTCCAAGAGGCAATTCTTGTACGACCGTGTTCCCGAAGGAGATGAAGGAGGTGTCCGAGACCCCGACGGGGTAGTGGGGCAAGTCAACGGTCGTAGAGCGGAGACGAGATCAGTCGTCGGTCTCGGACCTTTGTGACCTGAACCCGGTCCTGCGGACCCCTGTCTCACCGTAGCACCACGAGGAATTCCGAAATTTTGTCTTGGTGCCGAGGAATTTCTACGAGTCCAACTTCTACCTGTTTAGATGGCACCTTTAGGTCTCCGACAACTTCCTACACTTCCTCTTGTTAGGGTCTGACTGGTAGCTTACGTTACTACGGTCTTGTTGGTCTAGGAGTACAACACTGAAGAAAACGACTTGCGTGACTCTATAAAGAGAAAGCACAGGGGTTTCCCCCACTAGGCTATAGAGATTCTGTAGAGTGAGAACTTCCGGTCTTACAGTTTACAGTTAGTGACCTAGTCTGACATGTTGACTTGTGACCAAAAAGTGACAGACCAAAGACCCTTATAGGTGTGTTCAGTGTATGGGTGAACTACAATTTTACAAGAGAGAGTGTTCCTATTTTTTTCCGTTTCGTGAAACAAACTACGACATAAATAAGTGCGTAGGTTGTCGAATGAATCTCATTTGAAGGAAAGACCGTATGAATCAGATCCCTTTTTATAATGTTTCAAGTATCCACTAGTACACTCAAGGAAGACAAAAAGAAGGGATACATACACAGGCGAGAAACACTGGGGTCCCTGGAATCGGGTGGTCCGAGGAAACAGGTACCCTACAGGGTCCGTTCTTAAGACCTCACCTAACGGTAAAGGAGGAGGCCCTTGAGAAGGGGTGGGTCCCTAGTTTGGACGCAGAGGACCTAACCGTCCACCTAAGAAATGGTGACTCGGTGGTCCTTTCGGGAGTGTCATTGAATTTACTCTGAAAACCTATGGTCACAAATCACCCTGTACCGATCCATTCCTAGAGTTCCCTTATCTACTACCTTCTTAACTCATACCCAGTCCTCACGAGTCCAATAAACTCCGTTCCGACTCACTCAGTTTTAAGTCGGAAGACGAACTCACGTTTCGAGTGCCCATCCTAAATGTAAAATTTTTTTACTATGTTTGTATTAGTTCCCTCCAACACAACCTGTCACAGACCCAGTGTGGGAGACGACCAATAAAATTTATGTAAGACTACCTGTGACACGTCGTCAAATAGGGGGAGGGACGACAGAATAATAAAAATAGATAAATATTTATTCATTTGTCATTCTTCTGAGTTATTGGCATATGTCGTACCGGAGACTCTTCGTCCGACTCAAAACTTTTGTTTCAAGTAAGTTTAACCTTTCGGACACCGAACAGAATATCGAGTGAAACACGTCTTTTTAAAATTTTTCAGAATACCTCAAATCCAGTGACTTCTAGTCACCAAGAGTGATCCCCTGGGTCCCTGTGGTAGTCCACGGCCCCAGGTCGGGGTCACCCAGGTCCCACTAAACTTCCACCCCTACCTCAGTCGCAGGAACCTTTTTATGTATAAATTAATGTCTATATATATCTCTAATCTTTACCTATCACATCATCCTTTTAATCACCTCTTTTTCTACGACTTATTGAACCAAATGCACCTTATCGTAGGTGCGAGGTCTACCCTTAAGTCGGTCTTTTTACCCCTCGTTCTTTCTTCGCTGTACCCCCTTAGTCAGAAAGGCCTTTGACTAGGGTAAAAGAAATAAAAACCCAAACGAATATATGGAAAACAATGTGTATCCCTACTTATGTCTCAGTGCACCCCCAGTCGTCAGGACTGGAAGTAGTTTTAGTCCACGAAGTGTATTTTTTTCCAGAATCCCTAAAATGTAGTAGACCGATACTCTGGACGACTGTAAAATACTAAGAAAGGAAGACTATTGGTTTTTTGAATAAAGAAGGTTCCCACAAAAAAGAATTCGGTCCGTGGTGGGAGGTTTATCTCAACGTAAGGATATCCCACTCCCACATCACTCAATGTTAGTTCTTTCCTTAAATAAATTGGGTTCCAATGGTACTAATTAGAATTTCCAATTATGAATAAAGAGGATATACAATCAATATAAGTAATATTCCTGTCCCTTATACCTCTAAATCGTCGTTTGTAGTCGGGTTGTTTACTTTTAGGAAAGTGGTTACAAGGGGAATTCTAGATAAATCAGAATTCTATCACTATTTCAATGTAAAAATGTATCGTTCCTGTGTCACTAAATATTGTTTCATGTCACTAGATAATGTTTTCTCTTTTAAGTAATTGAGTTTTTCAGATCATAACGATTGGAATTTTTGATGATATAAAGGAAAAGATATAAGGTTTATGTAACTAATTATATAAGGGTCCACGGATTCCTATACCTCCGGACCGCCGTTAGTAACTGAGTTGTTACTCTTTTCGGGATACGATTAACTCTGAAAGTTATATGAGGTTTGAAAGAACGACAAATACCAATTCTCCATCATTTGTTAGTACACGCATCACCGTCCTCATACCTATTAGGACAGTGTGTTCGATCAGACAGTCGTCTCTCCAAACTGGACTCTATGGGAACGGGGTGGGTCCCCTCCCTTAATCGTCGTTAATAACCGTGTTGTTTACTTTTTGGGAAGTGGTTATATTAAGGATTGGTTGGGTGATATGATTATTAAAGGTTGAGGGGTTTTCTTAAACGGAAATCATTCAGATTTTGTAGAACACGGAGAGTCCAACCCTCCGACATTTGTTAGTGTACACCGGACTGCTTGGATATGCCCACCCGATCTATTGGAAGTCTCCTCAGACATTCGACTTTGTGAGAACAGTACGGGTCCTTAAAAATAACTGAACCTCGACGTTCAATTGAGGAGACTCTCTTTACCAATACCCCCACTCGGGGAGCATTTCAGTCTCCACATCCACTGTCGTATTTTGTCTGAGATCAAAACCCCAATCTACGAGCCCTTGTCCCCCAAAGGACTCCGAACTAGTGTGGAAACGCATACGGTTCGGAGGAAGGAGTACTGTAAACGGTACCCGCCTCAAGGAGTGCGACCGGGGGCCGTTAGTCCCTGTGAACGGTGGATCCCTGTGACCCATTACAAACATCCATAAAAATAAAAATAAAAAAAAACAATGTTGCTCCCCCGCGAGGACTGTAAGTCACCCATCTGTAGAGTGGTACGTACCTTGTCGGGGTGGTGTTGTTTTTTTGATGGGGGAGGGGGCTCTTAAAGTTATCACGACTCCAACTCTCTCGGATGTCAGATCGGTAAGTAACGATATCTTATTCTGTCACCAGGAGTTGATTCGGACTAAAACGGCGCGGTGGGGGTGGGGGGTGGTTAGACCGTTTCAGACCTCTGAATTTTTTAGCACCCCGTTATGTGTAGTGTAGTTGCAATGGTAAAAGTAGAATTTCATGTGTCAACTCACCGTAAGTCCCACAAGTGTGGTAACACTGGTAGTGGTGGTAGATCAAGGTCTTACAGAGTCAAGTCAAGTCAACGAGTCAACACAGACTGAGAAACGTTGGGGTACCTGACGTTGTGTGGTCCGGAAGGACAGGCAGTGGTTGAGGACCTCAAATGAGTTTGAGTGCAGGTAACTCAGCCACTACGGAAGATTGGTAGAGTAGGAGACAGTAGAGGAAGAAGGCGGAAGCTAGAAAGGGTTGGAGTCCCAGAAAAGTTTATTCAGTCAAGAAACGTAGTCCACCGCTTTCCTAACCTCAAAGTCGAAGTCGTAGTTAGGAAGGTTACTTGTGAGTCCTGACTAAAGGAAATCCTACCTGACCAACCTAGAGGAACGTCAGGTTCCCTGAGAGTTCTCAGAAGAGGTTGTGGTGTCAAGTTTTCGTAGTTTAGAAGTCGTGAGTCGAAGGAAATATCAGGCTGAGACTGTAGGTATGTACTGGTGACCTTTTTGGTATCGGAACTGCAGATGTAGAGGGGTTTTCCTTTGGGGTACGGGTAAGCAGATGAAACAGAGATGTCTAAACTGATGAGGCCTAAAACCCCCCTCCAGTGTTGACCGAGACGATACTCAAAAAGCACCCGTGTCTGGTTCCCACGACACTTTGGAGGATGTCGCGTGTGGTGTCGGGGTGTTGTCAGCAGTGGGTCTCCAACTTTCGGGGTGTCGTCTACCTCTCGCTCGTAACAGAAGTCCTACAGTGTGGAGGGTGCCCAGGGACCAACCCATCTCTAGATCCACCCCCGCACTGAGAAGGAAACCGTCCACAATTTTTGGAGTCGGAACACCATAATCCACCCGAAGGGGGAGAGGTAGACCAAGAAGAGGACCTGGGAGGGAGAGTCGCAGTCAGGGTAATCGAGTCGAGACGACCCTGGTCTCCTGGCCTTACGAAGGTCTTAGTACAGAGGAGGAGAGTGGGAGGACGACTCGGAACCGCTCAGGGTCTCTCTTCCACCCCCGGGGAACTACGGAGCTTCACCTCCGTTTGAGAACTGAAACCCCAAGTGGAGTGGTCCCGAGACACATACTCGGTCCTCTAGGTCCAAACCCTTCCACTTAGGGAGGGGGTTTCAATATTAATGAATTGAGAGCAAAACGTGTTCCACTACCGTTTTCCGTCTAGACCCCAAGTTTTCAACGAAGACCCCGGAAGAGACCACCACAATTCGTACAATTCTTTGACGGGAGGTTACGTCCCCTACACCCAAACTGGGAACCAACCCCCGACTCTAGGGGTACGGTGTCCCGTTGATTCGGACGTGTGGGATCTCGGGCACGAGGTGTGGACCTCTACGGACGCTCGGTGTTGTTTCTCGGCGACACGGTCTCACTTCTGGTTCACGTTGGTTTTATTTTTTATTTCTGGGGACCCGAGTGGCATGTCAACCCAAAGGGGACCGAGTGAGACAGGGTCAGCACGTCCCACAGGACGGTGAGGAGACGGAACTCGGGACGTGGACACCACCAAAGACGGACCCCCCCACTCCCAGGCCCTCCGTAAAGTCGCAAAGTTTTACCGTCAGGAAGAGTCGCGTAAGTTGTACAAGAGTGGATCGACTGGTGGCCTAGAGTACCTCCAGGGAGGGGGTAGTGTCGTGGAAGAAGGTAGTGGAGATAAATATAGGAAGGTTCGGTCCCCAAGAATTAACCCATCAAGGAGTCAAACAGGAGTCCCCCTGTAAACCGTTACAGGTACCTCTGAAGAGGGTACACCGTACCACTATTTCTTGGACGGACGGTTACGTCCTCTGCGTCCTCTATGTCCAAGCTATGGGCCCAGCCCTTCTAGGGGACCCCTCTTCCTTTACCGTTGATTGATGTCATAAGAACGGACCTTTTAGGGTACCTTCCTCGGACCACGTGATGTCAGCTACCCCAGTGTTTCTCAGCAGGTGCTGACTCGTGTCTTCGTGCGAGCTGAGTCGAGTACCTCCAAAAGACCAACATTATCCAATCCACCCACCACCAGACCCGTCTGTCACCTATCTCCGGCCCCACGACGAGTTGTAGTTCGAGTCCTGGCAGGGACGATCCCGACTTAACACGGGGGAGCTTACGTGTATAACTCCGGGATTGAGGGAGGGGGAAGGGGTAGGGGTGACGGGTGGTGGTTACACTGATATTAGTCTTCTCTTTGTCTAAACCCGTAGACTAACATCTCTCTAACTTTGACACCGCAATTTACTTCAGTTGGGTCTGAACACAGGTCTCTTTGTGATTCAGGTGGTCTCTTAGAGTTTTGAGACCGGTACCTCTCGGGGGGTTTGGGTCACCACATCCCTCTCAGTCTCACTCATCCTCCTCCCCAGTCTCTTTCGGTCACTCCACTGAAAAAGTTCCTCCTTCACCAGTATATATTAATTGTCTTCTCGTTTTCCCCACTCCCAATCCCAACTCTCCACAGGTGACTCTCAAGGTCCTTTAAATAATCCAATGTTTTTGTCGAAGTCTCCTTCACTCCCCACTCTTGGTCAAAGATCACCAACTCCTGACTCGGACTTCCCCATCTCATATCGGAACGGGTCCACCCACTACAGAGTCCCGCTAATCAGTGGGGTAGATATCTGGTCCTTATCACCTTCCCCCACCTGGAAGAGGCTTTCTATATAGGTACGAGACTTCTAAAACAAGGACAAGGACTGAGTCCCACTCTCTTGAGACCATGACCACCACTACATTATTGACACCTCGCGACTATTTAAGGATCTTACTGCTGAAGGGACCACCAGATCACCAATTCCGTAGCGGAAGATTTCGACCCCCACATCCAAACCAGGACCCAGTCCCTCGATTGTAGGGTGCACGGAACCCCGGTTTTTTAGGTTTTGTATTCTGTCTTCGTAATACCATTGTTTAAGTTATTTCTGATTTTTTACCAGGTGTAATTTTTTTTTTTAGACATCTTACTACACAATGACTCTTCCTCAATAGTTGGGGAGGAAAACCGGTTGCCTTCCACTTTTGTCTTTCCTGTATCAAACGGAGTCCTTGTGTCTACAAGTACCTCGAGTTTAAGGCAGGAAAGAGGGACGGAGAACTAAGACGTCACGTGGACAGCATACTTTACCCTACTTCTTTCGTCTGTCCTTTCCACCTGACCTCTAGGACAGAATAGTAACATTAACCCTTTTACCTTCTTTGACCCCCATTTGTTCCTTCCTTCTACGACTCGACTCCCTCCTCTTACTCTACGGGAGAGTCAGAAGTTTCGAGTGGAAAGGACTAGAGGTACTCTGGTCGTGGTTGGTCGTCTTTGCCTAGAGGTTCGTGTACCCGCGGAACTCTTCACTTCTACCAATCTGACCAGGACCCGACCTCACTACTTACACGGAGGAATTTTTATATCTAAAGTGACCCTAACAAGTCAGCGAGGCAGCACACACTTAGAACGTGGGGTACCTGACATCGTACGGTCCGAGGAGACAGGAGGTGATAGAGGACCTCAAACGAGTTTAAGTACAGGTGACTCAGTCACTACGGTAGGTTGGCAGAGTAAGAGACGACGGGGGAATAGGAAAACGGAAGTTAGAAAGGGTTGTAGTCCCAAAAAAGGTTACTCAGCCGAAAACCGTAGTCCAACGGTTTCATAACCTCGAAGTCGAAGTCGGAGTCAGGAAGGTTACTTATCAACCCTAATTAAAGGAAATCCTAACTAACCAAACTAGGATTTCAGGAACGACAAGTTCCCTAAGAGTTCCCAGAAGAGGTTTTGGTGTTAATCTTTCACAGTCAAGAAGTCACGAGTCGGAAGAAATACCAGGTTGTATTTCTATATATAATATATATATCATTTTTACTCTTTCTTCCCTTAGAAGGATAAAAAAATGTTACTCCTACCTGGAACTGTCGTAACACGATTCACTTTATTCAGTCTCTTTCTGTTCATGACACACTATAGTGAATTTCCACCTTAGATTTTTGTTTTGGTTCGAACATCTTTGTCTCTCGTCTTACCACCAATGATTTCTCGTCACCCACCTCCTTTACCTCTCTACTCTAAAATCCCTTGTTTGATCATCTACTTATTCAGGACCTCGGGATTACTAGTCACACCATTACTATGGGGTGTCGTAGTGTTCTATTAGTAGTTCGAACGATTGTTTGGTCTAGAAGTAATAAGGTTCGTGTTTTTTCTTTACAACTATTACACTACACTCTCTCCGCAACCGATTGTGATATTACCGTTAGCAAAGTGTTATCTAATTACATAGTCTAGTTGTCTGACGTGCGGAATTTGGATGTCTCCCAAGATACAGTTTTTATAAAGTTAGTTTTTAAATTTTTGTGAAAAGTCAAACCCTACTTTTTCCAAGAGACTTCAGACACCTACAACGGGGTTTACATAGGAAAAGTATAGTGTGGACAGCACCAAGTAGATGTTAACGTCACCCACCCTGAAACGATGACCCAACAACGGAGAAATCGAGAATTAGGATAACTGTTCATACGGAAAAGACATGACCACCAATTTATAAAACTTACTATAGACGTCTCTGTCATTTCTTCTTTCTCCCTATTTATCGGTCCTACACCTTCGTTGGATCTACAGACAACTGTCTATTTACCTATTTCTTCAACACCATGTATATATGTTTCCTTATGATGAGTCGGTATTTTTCCTTACTTAAACTCAGTCAAGATCACTCTACCTCTCGGACAAAATGTCTCTTTATTCCGTCTTTTTCTGTTTAAAGTATATCATTTCGTATATATACCTTAGATCTTTTTTACCATGACTACTTGGATGAACGTCCCGTCCTTATCTATACGTCTGTGTCTGCTGCCTGTACACTTGTGTCGTCTCCTTCCTCTCCCACCCTGTTTAACTCTCTCGTCGTGACTTTGCACTGATGGTACACATATTCTCTAGGGGTCAGTATTAAACGACATACTACGTTCCTCGAGTTACGCCACGAGACACTGATGGATCTCTTCACCCTCCACCCTCACTCGAAGGTTTTCCTCCCCTGAATACATATGGATACCGACTAAGTACAACTACATACCGTCTTTGATAGTGTTGTAACATTTCGTTAATAGAAGGTCAATTTTAATTTATTTAAATATTTTTCTTCATTCCTCTTTCTGTTTTCGTTCTTCCTTTATAAGGGCACCGGCACTACAATTTCGACAAAAGCCCTTTCTACCCCCACCAACTTTTAAACCGAACGTCCTTCCTTCGTGTTCTCAGGAAGCTTGGACCTTCTCTGTTGTCCGAACCAGACGTCCTCTTTGCACGACAGATGTAGAAGGAGGACGGGTTGACGTGCTTCAGGGAATCAAGAGACGTCGTTGAGAAAAGGAGGTACCCAAGGTGAACCTCGAGGGTGTCGGGTCTCAACCCCGGTGAAAGTCGAGGTGGACACCGGCGACCCAGAGAACCAGTACAGAGGTCCCGAGAGACACGAGCCTCGGAAGAGGGCGTGGAGGCTGCACTTTGGGTCACCCGAGAGAAAGGTCTGAAGGAAGACACTTCGGTCAGAAGTTCGTCCTCGGGGTACTCCCGGTGGTCCTGGTCCTGTCGGTCCGGTTCGGCCTACTCTAAGACCTGGCACACTAAGGTCTCCTTTACCAGACCCAGTCTTCTTGTCTCGCTAACGAGTGCCCCTCGATGATTCCGATGGAGTGGGGTAGAGAAAGGGGAAAGGATTCCCGGGTGTCTGGGGCGACGGCCGAATGGAAAGACTCTAACCCAGGGACACCAATTGAGCATCCTTAGGGTCTTCAGACGTCTCTCATTCCTTTCACTTCTTCACTCCTTTTCTCTACTGCACTCCCTGAAGGGACCACCAGGTCACTGAGTCTGAGGTACGGGGGTCACGTCCCCCGGATCCTAACTAGGGACCATCTCCTTGGTCTAGGGCGAACGGGGTTGGTTCTCGAGGGACTACGACCCCTTCCAACTTCCGTCTTTCTCTTCCCCTGTGGTCTCCTACTCTACCGACCTACCGAAGTGGCTGAGGTACCTGCGCTTAGACTCGTTTGAGGCCCTCTACCACTTCCTGTCCCCTCGGACCGTACAACGTCAGGTACCCCAACGTCAGTCCAACCTGGACTGACTCCCTGACTTGTTGCTGCTGAAACTGAGATCCAATACCCGTGGTATGTTCGTTCCCAGAAACAGACCAACCGACTGTCTTGACGTCAAGTACCGAACGAAACACGAGAGTTCCCTATAACACTTTCTTGCGGTCGAAAAATCACACGAACCCTCCGAAACTCAGGAAGGGGGCTCAAATCTTCATAGACAATGAGTGGTCTTCTTCACACGAGCCACCCGCGCTTCCACCACAGGGGCCGTAGAGGACCGTCACCTCTGTTCCTCTTCTAGTTCCCAAGACCAGAAGGGTGGATAAGCGAGGGGGTAGGGGCGAGGAGGCAGACGGTAGAGAGACCGCTACCAGGAGTACGAGAGTGATTGAGGACCTGGAGACCCTTAACTACATCTACTCTCGTGACCACGTTTCGTGGGAGAGACGTAGAGGGGTGGACGGAGAACCGACGGTAGGAGTAACGACAAACCACCAGTGAATCTCTAGGCCTTTCCTGTACCCCGTTTTGACTCCCCCTCCAGGAGTGGAAACTGGTCCTCGAAGTGTCCGAACGACCCCTTTCTGGTGCGCACCAACAACATCCTCGGTTTCGTGGACATACAGGGAGACACACGACCCCAGTGTCCCGGGTCCACCTTGAGACGGGTGTCCAAGGGCATAGACTCGACCCCCGCCGACCTAACAGGGGGGAACTCGTCCTTCTTGCACGAACATCGACAGCGGTCGACCGTTGCCTTCCAGTGCAAGAGAGGACTCCAGTGGAGTCTGGACCCAAGTTGACTCTCGCACCCACACAGTATGTCAGGACACTCTCTTCCACCGATCATCCAATTCTCGTAAAAAAAAAAAGGAAAACCGGTGTACGATGTACCCTAGTCTCAAGAGGGTGGTCCCTAACTTGGGTTTTGGAAAGGTGAACTTCCCACCTCAGAAGTGGTTACCTAGTGGTCCGTTAAGGGCCATGTCTCGTAGACGAACGACGTAGAGGTTCGCAGGGAGATCAGGAATCCCGGTCCTATAGTGACGAGCCTTAGAAAGAGAGAAGAAGATAAAGGATCTAAACAGAACCAATACCTGTGTGGGAGGGACTTAAGAGGGAAGTTCTGAGTCTGTCAGGGAGGTGGTCGACGGTTCTCTCAATTCTCCTTAGAGAAAGACCCTTAAAGGGATGTAGTGACCAGGAGTCGTAAACCGGGAACCCTGGTCGTTACGGTCGTAGGACCCCTACGAACAATCTTTACCTTTAAAGGTCCGAGATGGGAGATTGATAACGTAGTCTTTGAACCCCCTCCCCTTCGGTGGACGCAAAATTTTAGAAAAACCACCCTGAAGGGACCACCAGGTCACCAACTCTGAGGTGGAAGGTCACGTCCCTCCCCACGTCCAAGGTAGGGACCGACCCCTCGATTTAGGGTGTACGGAGCACGGTTTTTAGGTTTTGTATTTTGGGTTTCGTCATAAAATTGTGTAAGTCTCTTCTGAAATTTTTACCAGGTGTAGTTTTGTTTGTTTGTTTGTTTGTTTTGAAATTTTGGAGTAACGATGAAAATCAACATCATTTTATATGTATTTAAATGGTGGAATTGATAAAAATTAACATATCAGGGTACTATAATTCATGTAGGTGTACCAACATGCTAACAGTAGGGACAATTAGGGGTCTTACGAAAAGTAGAACATTTTGACTTTGAGATATGCAATTTGTCATTGAAAAGTAAAGGGGAAGGGGGTCTGGGACCGTTGGTGGTAAGATGAAATACGGAAACTTACACTGATAAAATTCAGGGGGTATATTCACCCTACATGTGAATAACTAGGAAACTGCCACCCGAATAAAGTAAGTCATATTGTAGGAGTTCAATGGCTCACAGTCCCAAAGGAAGGAAAAATTCCGACTTATCATAAGTCAACATACTTATCTGGTGTAAAAGAAGTAGGTCAGTAAGTGACCATCCGTTTCAACAAAGATGGAAAACAGACAACACTTATGACGAAGGTACGTACACCCAAGTGATTTCAGTAGACACGAAGACGTTCATGTGTCCACTGAGACTATAATTGAATTTGAACTCTGGGTGTAGGGAGTTACCTTCCCTGGGTGGACTGGGTTCTAATGGACCGGTGGAGTTGGGGAACGAAAAAGGTATGAAGGTAAAGTGGGAGTGCACGACACATTGACTAAACTTAAAGGACTGAAACTGAGTATCATACAGAAGACGATCTTGGGTTCTTGGTGTTTTCGTTCTGAGAAACAGACCTTAGAGGGATCCTCACCAAGAGTAGGGTAGGGACGGACTATCCTCATGTCTCGAAGATCGGAGTAAAGTTCGGATGCGACTTTCCGGTCGGGCCAGGTCTCAAGGTGTAAACGAGTCAACTTCAGAGACAGGAATTTAAAAAATAATTTTTTAAAAAAAAACCGGTGTGACGTACCGTACGCTCTAGAATCAGGGGACCGGTCCCTAACTTGAGAGTAGAGTACGTAACCATTGTACCTCAGAATTGGGGACCTGACTGGTGGTCCCTTCAGGGACTCCAGAGGGAACCTCGACGTGACGACAGACTGACGGGAAAGACACTCATCACTCCCGGACACGGGGAGTGAATAGTGTCCACGACAAAAATTCCTGTGAGGTGCCACTAAGGAAGACCCGTGTTTGTAGGTAGAATCTCAGAGAAAAGGTTTCTTGGATTCTGGTTAGACGAAGATCCCGTATCTCTGTTAAGAGATTTCTATTGGGGTATCCGTAATTGGTTGGGGGACGTAACGGGGGTTCTGTTTGATTATAGACTCGTTCCGAACCCTCTCTACCTCCCTCTGTTCGTTCACTCCTGAAAGACCTCCTGAGTCCAACTGTTCTACTGGATATCGACTTGGTGCCCTATCAATGGACAATGGTGGTCGAGGTCTCCCAGCGACTCGAGACTGGTCTCGAGGGGTGAAGCCATCCTCGTGGACATAACGGGACGCCACACTCTCCAGTACCGGCCCTACCCCTTGAAGTGGGTCAAGTAGTGACCCACGCTGAAGCCAGAGAGGTTCCGTCTTTCAGGGGGGAGTTTCACGTCGACCATGAGGTACCGGGGCGGTCGAGGGGCTGTGGGCTACCATCGGCCAGAAGGGAAACCCTAGTACTTTGACCCAGACTGGGTCTACCGTCCAAAGCTCTCGTAGAGACCTTCCCTTAGTCTCCACCCTCAAGGGTTCTTTCGGGGGGAAGGTCGGATGACAGGTGGGTTGACGACCGGCACTCGGAAGGATCGGTCCGTCTCAGGGACCGGTAAGGAGGTCGACAGAGTTCGTCTGTACCACCGACTTGGACTGAGCCCCCGAAACTTCCTTCCTGAATGCGAAGACCCACGACGAGGAGACCGAGTCTGGGTCGGGACCTTCTGTCCCTACTACTCTATACAACGGGGTAGGTACGATCTGGGGAGTTAAGGTCGAGAGAGGGTGTGTTCTTGAGTGGTTCCTGCTCTTCCTGTCGTTCACACCTTCCGTAGTGAGTCTAAGACGGACCACTTACATCTGTCGACCCACCTCTACCTCGGGGCGCCCGGTCCTCCTACGCGTCCTACACCACTCACTTCGGGCCCTCGACAGCGGGTCCCCGAAAGTGTGGTTGAACAAATGACTACTAAGCTTCCGGAAGGAGGTGGAGACCGGTAACCGTCATTCCTTTTCTACGTCAAGGGTACTACGTAGACTCACATAGACACCAAAGATTGGTCTCGAAGACTGGTACGAGACCAAGGGTCGTCTTTGAGTAAAGATCCAGTTGACCATTTAAAACTTTACCCCTGCAATACAGGTCCCTTCCGTATCCCGTCACATGTCTCGTTTTGGGAATTTCAGTAAATATGTCGTACGAACCCCGACCACGTACCCCTACTGGGTGTCTCTACAATACCCCTCCCTCCACCCTCCCCCCAAGTACAAACCCTTGTGCACATTCTTAATTTCTAAAATTTTAATTTTTTTTTAAGGATCTATTTTTTTTTTGTTTGTTTGGACACAAACTGAAACCGAAGAGACACAGGTCGTAAGTACACGACCCTACAATTAACCAAAGTAGTCTAACTATCTCCCTGAAGAGACCGTCGAGTCACCAACCCTGTAGTGGAAAACTGTACCTCCCACACCTAAGGTAGGGACCAGTCCCTCGATTCTAGGTTCGGTGTACGGTGTACCGGTTTTTTAACTTTATACCTTGTCTTTGTTATAACATTGTTCAAGTTATTTCTGATTTTTTTTTTTTTCTCATCTTACTATTTTGACAGAAGAAGTCTAAATAGTGTTACAAAATTATTTTATGATAAAAATTCGTTTTATATAAAGAATGTATTACTGTAAGGAAATCAAGTCAAGTCATCGAGTCAGCACAGACTGAGAAACACTGGGGTACTTAGCGTCGTGCGGTCCGGAGGGACAGGTAGTGGTTGAGGGCCTCAAGTGAGTTTGAGTGCAGGTAGCTCAGGTACTACGGTAGGTCGGTAGAGTAGGAGACAACAGGGGAAGAGGAGGACGGGGGTTAGGGAGGGTCGTAGTGTCAGAAAAGGTTACTCAGTTGAGAAGCGTACTCCACCGGTTTCATGACCTCATAGTCGAAATCGTAGTAAGGAAGGTTTCTTTAGGGTCCCAACTAGAGGAAGTCTTACCTGACCAACCTAGAGGAACGTCAGGTTCCCTGAGAGTTCTCAGAAGAGGTTGTGGTGTCAAGTTTTCGTAGTTAAGAAGTCGGGAGTTGGAAGAAGTGTCAGGTTGAGAGTGTAGGTATGTACCGGTGTCCTTTTTGGTATCGGAACTGATCCGCCTGGAATCAACCGTTTCATTACAGAGACGAAAACTTATACAATAGATCCAACCATTATTGAAAAGAAGGTTCCTCATTTCACTTTCACTTCACTTCAGAGAGTCAGCACAGACTGAGAAACGCTGGGCACCTGACATCGGGTGATTCGAGGGGGTAGGTACCCTAAGAGGTCCGTTCTTACGACCTCACCCAACGGTAAAGGAAGAGGTCCCCTAGAAGGGTTGGGTCCCTAACCTGGGTCCAGAGGGTGTAACGTCCGTCTGCGAAATTGGAGACGTGGTGGTCCCTTCGGGTTCCTCATTCGCAGAAAATTAAAGTACCGACGTCAGTGGTAGACGTCACTAAAACCTCGGGGGGTTTTATTTCAGACTGTGACAAAGGTGACCAGACGATATTTCGTCTTATAATTTTATAATTCATGTAATTATATAAAATTTACGTTTCACACGGGTAACAAGAAAAAATTTCCCATTTTTATTAAAAATTTATTTATTCAATAAATTAACCTCATATCACCTAAACGTTATAAGATAAGCAAAGTCCATATATCGTCACTAATATCAGGTATTATGAAATAATGTTCTATTACTGGTATTAAGGGACACGATATATCAGAGAAGAAGAACGTATAGATAAAGTGGGTACAATCAAACATAGGGAACGAGGGTATAGGGATTAAACACGGATGGGTGAAAGGAGAGGGTAAACCTTTGGTGTTCAAATAAGAGACAATAGACACTCGGGTGAAGACAAAACGAATATGTAAGTAAATATAATAAAAAATCACATGTATATTCACTACAGTATGTCACAAATAGAAAGAGACAGACTGACTAGAATGATTCGTATTACGGGAACTCCAGGTAGACACGACGACGTGTTCCGTCTTAAAGTAAGGAAAAATACCAACTCATCTCTACACGTTCAACCAAAATCTTTTCCGTCTCCTTGGTCTCTAGTTTAACGGTTGTAGACGACCTAGTAACTTTTTCGTTCTCTCAAGGTCTTTTAGTAGCTAAAGACGAAATAACTGATACAGTTTCGGAAATTGACACACCTAGTGTTATTTGATACACGGTCCTCGGTCGCTCTCCTTGAGGCGGGTACCGTTTCCAGTACTCCTTCCTCCGAACCGTATGCGTTTCCTCACTAGTACGGAGCCCTTTGGGGGACGAGGCCTCGTAGATGGGGTTTTGGTCTCAGACAAAATACGAGAGTGGATGTGGAGACTGAAATGCCCCCCGAGAGGGGGTATTGGTAAAGAGAGTCTCTTCCTCATTTACACGTCGAGGTTCCGTTATTGTTAAGGACCCGCACTGTTCTCACAAAGTCGAATCCCTGAGGAGACTTCCAATAGATCGGGCGGACATATCCAAGCAGGCCGGTGTACACTAAGAAATGTCGGAGGGTTAGACTCTCCGTCCTCTACAAAATCTGAATAACTTCCGTTTAAGAGAACCACTCAACCTTTAATAATCATATCACCCAACCAATCCTTAATATAACCACTTCCCGAAAAGTAAATAACACAGTTATTAACGACGATTAAGGGAGGGGACCCACCCTGTTCCTACAGAGTCCAGTTTGGAGAGACGATTGTCTGATCGAACACACTGTCCTAATAGGTCTGAGGACGGTGTACTAACAAATGATGGAGAGTTGGTATTTGTCGTGTCTCTCAAAACCTCATAAAACTCTCAGAATTAATCGTATCCCGAAAAAGAAAAACAACTCAGTTACTAACGGCGGTCCGGAGGTGTAGGAATCCGTGAACCCTTATATAATTAGTTACATAAACCTTATATCTTTTCCTTTATATCATCAAAAATTCCAATCGTTATGATCTGAAAAACTCAATTACTTTAAAGAGAAAACATTATCTAGTAACACGAAACAATATTTAGTGACACAGGAACAATACATTTTTACATTGAAATAGTGATAAAATTCTGATTTATCTAGAATTCCCCTTGTAACCACTTTCCTAAAAATAAACAACCCGACTACAAACGACGATTTAGAGGTACAAGGGACGGGAATATTACTTATATTGATTGTATATCCTCTTTATTTATAATTGGAAATTCGTATATCCTCTTTATTTATAATTGGAAATTCTAATTAGTACAATTGGAACCCAATTTATTTAAGGAAAGAACTAACATTGAGTGATGTGGGAGTGGGATATCCTTACGTTGAGATAAACCTCCCACCACGGACCAAATTCTTTTTTGTGGGAACCTTCTTTATTCAAAAAACCAATGGTCTTTCTTTCCTAGTATTTTAGGGATTCTGGAAAAATACACTTCGTGGACTAAAACCATTTCCAGTCCTGACGACTGGGGCTTCACTGAGATAAGTAGGGATACACATTGTTTTCCATATATTCGTTTGGGTTTTTATTTCTTCAACCTAGCCAAAAGTCTTTCTGACTAAGGGGGTACAGCGAAGAAAGAACGAGGAGCAAAAAGACCGACTTAAGAGTAGACCTCGTACCTACGATAAGGTGCATTTGGTTCAATAAGTCGGAGAAAAAGAGGTGATTAGGAGGATGATGTGATAGGCAAAGATTAGAGATAGATATAGACATTAATTTATACATAAAAAGGTTTCTACGGCTGAGGCAGGGGAGTGGAAGCTTAGTGGGACCTAGGTGACCCCGACCTGGGACCGGTGACACCTTTTAAGACTTTCTCTACCCTTATAATCTGGTGGACTGACCGGAGAACTCTGTGGATATACGTCCAGTCCTTTGTTGTCAATCTTGACCTGTACCTTGTTGTCTGACCAAGGTTTATCCTTTTCCTTATGCAGTTCCGACATATAACAGTGGGACGAATAAATTGAAGATAAGTCTCATGTAGTACTCTTTGTGACCCAACCTTCTTCGTGTTCTACCTTAGTCCTAACGGTCCTCTTTATAGTTATTAGAGTCTATACGTGTACTGTGGTGGGAATACCGTCTTTCACTTCTTCTTGATTTTTCGGAGAACTACTTTCACTTTCTTCTCTCACTTTTTCAACAGAATTTCGAGTTATAAGTCTTTTGATTTTAGTACCGTAGACCAGGGTAGTGAAGTACCCTTTATCTACCCCTTTGTCACCATTATCACAGTCTGAAATAAAAAAACCCGAGGTTTTAGTGACGTCTAATATCGGTACTTTAATTTTCTACGAATGAGGAACCTTCCTTTCAATACTGGTTGGATCTATCATATAAGTTTTCGTCTCTGTAATAAAACGACAGATTCCAGGTAGATCAGTTCCGATACCAAAAAGGACACCAGTACATACCTCCACTCTCAACCTGACACCTCTTTCGACTCACGGTTTCTTGACTACGAAAACTTGACGCCACAACCTCTTCTGAGAACTCTCAGGGAACCTGACGTACCTCTAGGTTGGTCAGGTACGATTTTCTCTAGTCAGGACCCACAAGAAACCTTCCTTACTACGATTTCGACTTTGAGGTCATGAAACCGGTGGAGTACGTTTCTCAACTGAGTAACAGTTTCTGACACTACGACCCTCCCTAACCCCCGTCCTCCTCTTCCCCTGCTGACTCCTACTCTACCGACCTAACGTAGTGGCTGAACTACCTGTAATCAAACTCACTTGAGGCCCTCTACCACTACCTGTCCCTCCGGACCGCACGACGTTAAGTACCCTAGTGTTTCTCAGCCTGTGCTGCCTCACTGACTTGACTTGACTTTTATTTATTTAATTTTTGTTTTGTTTTGTTTTCCTGTTGTGGTGTCAAGTTTTCGTAGTTAAAAAACCACGAGTCGAGAGAAATATCAGTCTGAGAGTATAGATATGTACTGATGACCTTTTTGGTATCGAAACTGATCTCAACCTGTCATATATATAAGTATGAACACTCTCCTTATGTATGTACCTTTGTATGTGTATGTGTCTATAGTATATATTTTATAAATAGAATTCTATATATATATATATATAGAATTCGGTATAAAGGGAAATAAGAAACCATATTTATAGTTTTAAATGGTTCTTTTCGTAGGAATTGAACTAAAAGTCCTTGGGTACGACCGGAATTGGGGTCCACTTCTCATGAGAGATCGTGTGTTGGTCGAAGTCTGTATATGAGATTAGTCCCTATTTAATGGAATTTTTTTACGTTGCCTCCCCTGAAGGGACTACCAGGTTACCAATTCTCACGGAAGGTCACGACGACCCGGGGTGTGTGGTGTTGATGACTCGACCTCGAAATCTCGGACACTCGGTGTTCCTTTCTAAGGTACACGCCGTTGATTCTTGGCCGTATCGGTTTTTTATTTTTATTAAAAATTTTTTTTTACGTTCTCTCCTTTCTGGGGTTGACCAGTAAGAGACAGACATAGAGACTCCAGTCACGTACCGAGTCACTATTTCTTAGGTGGACGGTTCGTCCTCTACGTATAAGCTAGAGATTCAACCCTTCTAGGGGACCTCTTCCTTTACCGTTGGGTGAGGTCATAAAAACGGACCTCTTAGGGGTACCTGTCTCCTCAGACCGACCGATGTCAGGTACCCCAACGTTTTCTCAGTCTGTACTGACTCATCCATTTGTCGTTGTTACATCTCGTACCACTCTCATTACTTGCTATAACATAAGATATAAATTTTCAACGACTCTCCTTGAAGGGACTACCAGGTCGCCGATTCTGAGACTCGAGGGTTACGTCCCCCGGGTCCACACTAGGGACCGGTCTGTTGATCTGGGGTGTACGACACTGATCCTCAAGTGTCCGGTGTTGATCTTTCTAAGGGGTGTGGTGTTGTTTTTAATTTCCAGGGTGCACGGTGTTGATTCTGGACCGCGTCGAGAAGTTATTTATTTATTTAGAAAAATCTCAACGACTCTCTCATTTAGAATTACAAGAGTGGTGTGTTCCTTTATTATAAAATTTTCTGTCTTTTTTCCTTTACCATTAATACGTTCGACCACCTACATAATCGATTACGGTGTTACTTGTAGCGACACGTCGTTCCTTCACATAGTTCAGTTGGACGACACGTGGAATTTGAGTGTACTACAATGCAATACAGTTACTGTAGAGTTATTTCAACTTTTGTTTCCCACTACGTTACTTTTATTCTATCGGTCATCTTTCAAACTACACTTTATAAACTGAAGAATATGAACTTCTTGATTACTATCGGTGCATCCACAGACATCGGTTTAAACAGACAGGTAGGTAGATAGACAAATAGACAGACAGACGGGTGGATGGATAGATAGATAGATTAGATACGAGAGATAGTTAGGTAGTAGATAAGTATCTAATGTCCAAATCTATATTTATATTCTTCGAGTAAGAAATCTGTACTTACTTTTTTTTGTAAGGAGATGTACGGTGGTAACTCTATTAAGGGTTGTACTCTCATGTGACGGACGGACTAGTTCTGGTTTGCCTATATAAAACAGGTACTTAAGGCACCTCCAATACACCTAGGTATCGGTAGTTCCGGTGTACCGAAACCTGACTACCTAGTTACTTCCTTTTAGAGACAGACATACCGTGGGTAGATTATTAAAAGACAGGGGTCGGGAAGGGGACCCTACACCCTAGAACAGACTTCCTCCTAAACTCGGGGCAAGTTGTGACCACCTTCTTTTACAAGTGAAGAGTAGACTTTGTATTTGTCCTTCCAACTAGAGGAGAATCTGAGATAGAGTCCCGGGGGGCCTTACTTTAAGAAACCCTTCCTTGGTAAGGAGACCCCGTTATGTACATCTTTAAGAGACTGCTCCTGGAGACTCAAGTATGAAGGACACCCAGAGTGACAGAGCACTCTGAGACAGTAGACAGCTACAAGTGACAGTTCTCCGATTCACCCGAGTCCGACCGGCACGTCTTGGTACCGGGGGTCCCTGTAATGGGAGAAGACGGAGCCACTCAGGGGTTTTCGTCCACCTAATCTCCCCTTCTACTCCCCTTAGGTTTTATCAGTTCCAGAGAGAATTGACGACTGAGTCTTTCATTTGTTAGACGGAAGTCACGTCCTCCGCACCCAAGTTAGGAACCCAACCCCTCTAGGGGACCTCTTCCCTTACCGTTGGGTGAGGTCATAAGAACGGACCTCTTAACGTATCTGTCCCCTCGGACCACCCGATGACAGGTATCCCACCGTTTCTCAGCCTACGATGACTCGCTGATTGTAAAAGTGAAAGAGAATTGTATTCTTGAGTCACTAAAGTCACTGACGGTTATTCTGAGACGAGAGGACTCACCTCTCTACCAGAAACGGGTCTATACACAGACGGGTTCGGGTACGACCGAACATTCCGAGTCACCAGGTCAACAGTTCAACCGGAACGTCCCAAACAAGTCGGTTACGGTACGACAGACCGTCCGGTGTTACCAAGGTCTCGAGGACGTCTACTCTCGGAATCCCCGACCTTAGATCTTCTATTTTGATTTTCTACTCGGAACAAACGACAACTTCTCTTGTTTACCGTGGACATACAGAAAAACAATAACAACAACAAGTCAGTGAGTCAGCACAGACTGAGAAACGTTGGGGTACCTGACGTCGTACGGTCCGAAGTGACAGGAAGTAATAAAGGGTCTCGAACGAGTTTGAGTGCAGGTAACTCAGTCACTACAGTAGGTTGGTAGAGTAGGAGACAAAGGGGGAAGAGGAGAACGGGAGTTAGAAAGGGTTGTAGTCCCACAGAAAGTCATTCTCAGAAAGACAACTCATTAAATATTATTTCCAACCTTTAACCACCCACCTCAAAAGTACTTACAGAAAGAAGGTCACGAGACAGAACCGGTCTTCTAAGTCCGTGTCCTACCATTCACAAAGAGATTCAGAGGAGGTTAGGGGAACGTAGGAGTGCCGTTGAGATCCTATCTTTTAAGACCCTATCTTCGAGTTTCCCTAAGGTTAAATGAAGGACAAGACAACTAACGACAGAGACGACACAAGGAAAACGTGTTGAAGATGGAGTGAAACCTTAGAAACCTAGGGAGTTTAAGTGCGAGTCTGGTCCTAAATCAGAAACGGAGGCCATCCGACTGACAGGTAGGTTCTATACACAAAATGACTTACAAGTGTTGTCGTCCCTACTCCTTCAGTCCTTGGTGGAAGGTAACGGGTTATAAGAAGGATGTAGTTTACAAGAGTGTTAGAATTGAGAGGCGTCAGGTAGATGAAAAAAAGTGAATTTCCCTGTGACGGAATCTCTTGAAATACATTCACCGAAGTTAAGAGTCTTGGTTAAAGAAACAGATATTTCCACTGAATCTACCATTTCTTAGACGGACGTTATGTCCTCTGGACCCAACCTGGGAACCCTTCTAGGGGACCTCTTCGCTTACCGGTGTGGTGAGGTCATAAGAACTGACCTGTCAGGGTACCTATCTCCTCTGACCACCCGATGTCAGGTACCCCAACGTTTCTTAGGTTACACTGACTCTCCGATTGTGAAAGTGAAAGTTTTCTCTTTATTTCTATTGTCACTTTCGTCTAACCTAGAACCCCCCTACCCTAGTGACACTATGTTAAAACCCCTAATTGACTCTATTCCGGACACTTAGTACATGTACCATTCACATAATGGACACTGCCCCAAGAGTCCACCAAGTCGTCATCTCTATGGAGACTACTACTACCACCACTAGTACTCCTTTTTTCAAAGAGTTGAGACACATCCTGGGTCAGAGGTGAAAGGAACTAAGTAAGTCAAGTCAAGTCAAGTCAGTGAGTCAGCACAGGCTAAGAAACACTGGGAAACTTACCGTCGTACGGTCCGGAGGGACAGGTAGTGGTTGAGGGCCTCAGGTGGGTTTGGGTGCAGGTAACTCAACCACTACGGTAGGTCGGTAGAGTAGGAGACAGTAGGGGAAGAGGAGGACGGGAGTTAGAAAGGGTCGTAGTCCCAGAAAAGTTTACTCAGTCGAGAAGCGTACTCCACCGGTTTCATAACCTCAAAGTCGATGTTGTAGTCAGGATGGTTACTTGTGGGTCCTGACTAGAGAAAATCCTACCTGACCAACCTAGAGGAATGTCAGGTTCCCTGAGGGTTCTCAGAAGAGGTTGTGGTGTCAAGTTTTCGTAGTTAAAAAGTCACGAGTCCAAAGAAATATCAGGTTATGAGTGTAGATATGTACTGGTGCCCTTTTTGGCATCGGAACTGATCTGTCTGCAACCAACCGTTTCATTACAGAGACGAAAAGTTTTACGATAGATCCAACCAGTATTGGAAGGAAGGTTCCTCATTCGCAGAAAATTAAAGTCCAACGTCAGTGGTAGTCTTAACTAAAACCGAGAGTTTTTTTATCTCAGTCGGTGACAAAGGTGACAAACGGGTAGATAAACGGTACTTCACTACCCTGGTTTACGGTACTAGAAGTAAAAGACTTACAACTCGAAATTCGGTTGAAAAAGTGACAGGAGAAAGTCAAAGTAGTTCTCCGAAAAATCAAGAAGAAGTGAAAGACGGTATTCCCACCACAGTAGACATATAGACTGTAATAACTATAAAGAGGGCCGTTAGGACTAAGGTCGAACACGAAGGAGGTCGGGTCGCAAAGAGTACTACATGAGACGTATATTCAATTTATTCGTCCCACTGTTATATGTCGGAACTACATGAGGAAAAGGAAAAACCTTGGTCAGACAACAAGTACAGGTCAAGATTGACAACGAAGGACTGGACGTATATCCAAAGAGTTCTCCGTCCAGACCACCAGACCATACGGACAGAGAAAGTCTTAAAAGGTGTCAACTAACACTAGGTGTGTCAGTTTCCGAAACCGTATCAGTTATTTCGTCTTTATCTACAAAAAGACCTTGAGAGAACGAAAAAGCTACTAGGTCGTCTACAACCGTTAAACTAGGGAACTGAGTAATGAAAGAAGAAAAAAAATTTAAAATAAAAATGAAATAAAATGAAATGTTATGACACAACCAAAACGGTATATAAATAAACAAACCGAAGAGATTGACCAAATCCTCTGTCGAGAGGGGTATATCACTCCTTCTCGTCTCTTAGACCCGACTCTAACAGAATCAAAGGTTTGGTCCGACCTCGTGAGAAGTCAAACACCAGAACTCGTTGACCGTACCAATAAGGTTCGAAGTCGTGGGAGCGTAATCCCACCTCTCGTCTTAACGTATACCTATTCCCAATGGTACCCTTGTTTTGTGGTTCGTTCGGCGGACCGTCTGATCCCCCGTGAGAGGTCGCGAAAATCAACGAGCCAGCACAGACTGATAAACACTGGGGTACCTGAAACATCGGGTGGTCCGAGGAGACGGGTACCCTAAAGAGTCCGTTCTTATGACCTCACCCAACGGTAAAGGAAGAGGTCCCCTAGAAGGACTGGGTCCCTGACTTGGGCCCGGAGGGTATAACGTCCGTCTAAGAAATGAGAGACTCGGTAGTCCCTTCTCCCATCTCAATTACACATACCCCAGACGAAACTTCCGTTACTTTTACATTATCTGTCTCTACTACTAACGTGTTCTAATACTTACATGATTTAAGGTGACTTAACATATGAAAGTTGTACCAATTCAAATACAATATATTTAAAGTGGAACTATTTATTTATATATATATACATTTCCTACCTTAAAACAAGGAGTTTTTTAGAAAGTCAAGGAGTTATTAGATTTACGGGTTAGGTCGTTAAGGTGAAGATATGTACATTGTTCTCTTTGACTTTCTTCTCTAAGATTGTTCTATAAACGTGGAGATACAAGTATCGTTGAAATAAGTGTTATCGGTCTTCCACCTTTTTTGAGTGTACAGGTGACCGTACTTTCATATTCATTTTACATCAGATATGCATGTCACCTTATAATAAGTCGGTATTTTTCCTTTACATAAGACTATGTACGATGTTGCACCTACTTAGAACTACTATAACGTGATTCATTTTTTTTGGTGGTCTGTGTCTTTCCGTTTATGATACAATAAGGTGACTATGTTCCATAGATCTTTTCCTTTTAAGTGACTCTACCTTTCAGTTAATCTTTACTGTTCCCGGATTCTTTTCTCTCTCACTTCTCAATAACGAATCACCGATATCCCCAAAACAAACCTTAGGACTCTTTCAGGACCTTTATCTACGTGTTATACCACTCATATCCCGGAAGGGGGTACCGGGTCACCAATTCTGAAGTGCAAGGTCACGTCCCCTATGTTCACCCTAGGGACCAGACCCTCAATTCTAGAGTGTACGGAACACTGGTTTTTTGGTTTTGTATTTTGTCTTCGTTACAAAATTTTTTAAGTCATTTCTGAAATTTTTATGAGGTGTAGATAGATAGATAGGTATAGATATGGATATGGATATAAATATAGATAGATATCTATCTATATGTGTGTGTATATCACTCACATTAATTCCGGTGAATCGACACGTGAATCTTTACCAAATTTACTATTGAAATTAGAAATATATTGTGTAAAGTAAAAACGGTGTTAATCTTTAATGGGGTTTTTTTAAAATTCCTTTCTCGATATTCAGATAGTGTGGGAAGTAAATTAAGAAGGGGGGTGTCTTTTTCTTTCTTCATACCAAAGAGGTACCGTCCGGTGGACTGAGACCCGGGACAAAAGAAAATCCCTTGAAAGGGTAGGGATAGTATAGACGATGTGGGTCAAGACACTAAGGGACCTTACCCAGCCACTTCTAGAACACGGCCCCTTGGGAACTTAGAATGGACATGGTTGACCTCTAGGACCTTTTGGAGTGGATGTTTGTTCACCTCTTCGTCGACCCTAAAGTCCTCCACCGCCTCAAGCAGTAATTGGGGTACCTATGTTTGTGGCGTCCCGCGATAGTCACGGCTATGTCCTCTCTTGTAGTGACCAGTCGCGGATCACTTCGGGACCTCGACCACCACTGTCCACGCCGACACCCGTCCAGAGACTGGGCGGTCAGAGAAAGGAAAGAATCAAAAAGTCTTTACAAAACAAATCTTGTCAGAGTTTAAAGGTCCCTTTAATTCCACCACGTTGTCTGGCACGGGCATATGGAACGTGAGTCAAAGGGGTAAGAATTGTACCAACTAGTTTCCTAATAATTATCCAGAAAACAATGGGTTTGCATAACTGACGTCTGCATAGCTGTGTAAAAATCTCTCACTATGTTAATTGTAGTGACCACGTTTCAACAATCTCCAATCTTAAATAGCTCCTAAGTGAGGTGTTGAATCCTAACTGTAATAGTAAGTGTAAAACGAGGTAATCCAAAAACAAGATTGGAACACATATAACATTTACGTTCAAATAATGACATTTTAAAGGTTTTTACTACGTAGCTCTTTAAGACTCACTTCTTAAATAGCCACGTAAAATGTGTCAATGAAAGAGACAGACTCGTTGTGTATATGATCATAGAGTCTTCTACTATCAAGAAGTCATATTTCAAGACTAAGTCTGTTCCACTTATAATCTAGTCGTTTTTCTGGTTTTTATTTTTTTTATTTTTTTATTTTGTGGTTTGGAATCACTAACTAAGACTGTGTCTTTCACTTTTACTCTGAGTGTCACGACCTCTTTAAATGTCCACACAGTCCACATTGATAACTTGCATTATTGGACGTTTCAGAATACTTTATTGTCTTAATTAAAGACTGGACGGTTTTATTTTTAGTGACCCAAGGAAACAGGCATCCAAAAGGGTTGGTTCTTATGACCTCACCCAACGGTAAAGGAGGAGGTCCCCTAGAAGGGTTGGGTCCCTAACTTGGGACCAGAGGAAGTAACCGTCCACCTAAGGAATGATAGTCTCTATGGTCTCTTCCGAAGACCCTAAGGGATTCGTCACTTGTTAATTTTATAGAAAGAAAAGTATTCTTTAGGGAAAGTTGGTGTGGGCTAAAATACATTTATTCCACGGAAAGCCTTTCGTGGATTCCTATACTCGACCAACGGTCCCCTTGGTTGGTTCATTAAACACCCAATCTTATAAGTCGGGACGGGGTGGGGATGGACTGGAGACCCCATCCGTCTCTCCACCCTCCAACTTAGGTAGTGGTTACCGGTTACTACTTTATTAGTCACAGCGGATCCTTTACTTCAGGACATGAGAAGGTCAAGAGGGGAGACCGACAAGGACTGTGTACGCAAGTATTCGGTCATTAGTCATTCGTTCGACCGAGGGACTCAAGGCAGACGGTGAGATTGTTTACTTAACTTGTGTCCTTGACGTTGGGTTGTTGAAGGCTAAATAACGACGAGTCAGTCTTCGTGTCCACTGGTGGACCTGAAGACTACCCGAGACTTCACCCTCCCTGAACATCCTGACTCGACAATTGGACCTCGGGGTTTGACGTCCTAGACTGCAATGACGGTCCATCTCTCACAGTCTTAACTCCACCGAACACCCTACGGGTCGATTACAGAGTCTTAGTGAGTCACCAGATTCCTCCTTTGGGTGTCCAACCTTGACCCTTGTCTTGGTACACCGGGAAGACCGAAATCTCTGATCTAGCGACAGAGACCTTCTGTCGACGAGTAGACGAACAAGTGGATCGAGGTAGATGTTCTTAAACCCTGTCTCCTGCCCAGGACGTCCCCCGAGGGGTCCACCGAGTCACCATTTCTTAGGCGGACGTTACGTCCTCTGGGTCCTCTACAGCCAAGTTAGGGACCCAGCCCCTTTTGGGGACCTCCTTCCGTACCGTTAGGTGAGAACACAACAACGGACCTATCAGGGTACCTGTCTCCTCGGACCCCCCGACGTCAGGAATCCCAGTGTTTCTCGACCTGTACTGGCTCTTGTGTGTGCACCCAGGACGTCACCACTTCACCTTACGATGGTGGAGGACAAGGGAACGTAGTCCTTTTGTGCTCGAAGACGGGAAGAGAATCGTCCCTGGGTTTTACTCACCGTCCCTTTGTCCCTTTCTGTCTTTGGAACGGTTGTTGAGTGAGAAGAGAAAGTCCGAACATGCTGTTTGGGAAAGAGAGGTGGTTACCCCCGGTGCACCGTTACGGTCCCCTCTTATAAAGGAAGGTCACGTCAAGTCGTGTGTACAGCAAGCTGTCTAAAAGTGACTCGTCCGGCCCTCCCGGGTGGGACAGTGCCGTGGCTCTACGCTCTGAGGTCCACCTGAAGTGAGACCCAGGACACTTGGAGTCGAAGAGTCCTCAGATGTGTACGATGTCGACCGTGTCGCCGGCGGGGATGCATACCAGTCGGGGGTCGCTACGGGACCTCGACCACCAGTGTCCATTCCCGTGGGGAGGGTTGGGGCGGCGACGGTCTCTGAAGGCAGGAGGAGGAACCCCGAGATCACCCGACAGGTCCCGGAACCGTAGTCCGTCCTCTTGTCTCTCCGTGGTTCTTTCTTACCCCGTCCTCTCTAGACACCGAGTCTCCTGGTGCCTCTCTTTCCGGAAGAGTGGGTGCACTGTACACTGAAAGTGTCGTACAGGGGCTCGAGAGGTCACAGGAATTTCTGTGTACCGGACAATTCTTTCCTCTCCAGACGCAAGTCTTAGTAGAAATCCCCACAGCAACTCAGTCGTCTATGGTCTGTATTGGAAACTACTTGAGTGAAAGAAGGTAGTGTACGAATCAGTATTACCCCTTAGGACTGTAATTGGAGATTATATCCTCGGTGAGTCTCTCCAACTGACCATTGAATGGTGAGTTCTTCTGAGATTTTTTGAGATAGTTCTCGAAGTAAATCCCTTTGAGTGACCACGAGGTCCCTAATTCTGAGCCCCGAAGCCCTGGAGGGACCATCAGACCACCGATTCTGAGACTCTAGGGTTACGTCCCCTGGACCCAAGCTAAGGACTAGTCCCTTGATCTAGGGTGTACGACGTTGACTTCTAGAGTGTACGATGTTGATGTCTGGGTCATGTCGGTTTATTTATTCGTTTATAAATTCTTTTTCCCCCCTGTGAGGGAACGACCGAGTCACCATTTCTTAGACGGACCGTTACATCCTCTGTACCCAAAGTAGGGACTACACCCTTCTAGGGTGTACGGAGTTTCGTTGTTTGTCGGACACGGCCCTAATGACTCGGACATGAGGTGTTACTCTCTTCGGTGGCATTACTCTTCGGACTCTTGGTATCGATCTCTCATCGGGGGTGAGTGGGGTTGCTCTTTTTCGGATTCGTCGTTCCTTCTGGGTTGTGTCGGTTTTTAGTTAGTTAGTTATTTTAACGTATACATATATTTCTGAGTTCCGAAAGCACTGACACCTGGACCCAAAGTAGGGTCCAACCCCTTAATTCTAGGGTATTCGGTGCTACTCCACATTGTTTTTTTAAGTGTTTCTCGAAGTAAAAATATGACAAACGTACGTAGTGAGACGGGTCTCCCTCGTTTGTACTCAATGTCGTCTCCTTTCGTTGACGATCACTGACTCACCCTACTGGTGAACACAGAGAGTGTAAACAGAACAGGTCAGTAAGATGTTCGATTCACTTACATCGTCAGTACCGGAATATTCGAGGACACCGGTTTACCAGAAAAGTTAAGTACTATGTCCCAGTTGACCCGTGGACACCTCCTCCCGACTTAAATAATCATAAAAGGAAATTACATCTGTCAGTGAGATAGAACAAAATAAAATAAAATAAAAAGGACCTCTTTACGATTTACGAAATAAAAAGAAAAAAATTTTTATATTTAAACAAATAAATTTAACCTCCGATTAATGAAATGTTATAACATAACCAAAACGGTGTGTAGTTGTACTTGGGTGGTGCCCACATGTGAAGAAAATCTTTAGTGGAGGATAGGGTTACAGTCCTACTAGAAAAGATTGTAATAGAAGGGTCTGAACTTTGTAAAACGTGAAACGTTAATCCTTAAGTACAACTTAAGGTCCTTAAGGGACCATCGAGTCAACCATTTCTTAGGTGGACGTATACAACCACATACCGTTTTGGTTATGTTATAACATTTCATTAATCGGAGGTTAAATTTATTTATTTAAATATAATTTTTTTCTTTTTCTTAGGTGGACGTTACGTCCTCTGAGGTCAAGCTAAGGACCCAGTTCTTCTAAGGGACCTCTTCCCTATCCGATGGGCGAGGTCATAAGAACCCGAAGGGACCACCGAGTTTACCATTTCTTAGGTGAACGGGTTTAGGTGAACCTTGACTAAAGATACAAAATTGTCTTCTCTCAATGATCCTAAAGACCCGTAACATTAAAGTGTTATAAGATAATGTAAGAACTCGGGCACTCCAGGTATTTTGTTTACCTATTTAAAAAATTTCCATGTTACTTATCTTTATTGATTACTTTCCAGTGTGTGGTTACTTGGTTCCAGTGAATCGAAGGGATTCAAAAACACAAAACTATTGTGGTGTACCGTAAGTCTCTAGGATCAAGGGACTGGTCCTAACTTGGGTACAGACGGTGTCACCTTCACGAGTCAGTATTAAAGACCTGACGACCCTTTCAGGGTTTAAAAGGGATCCAAACAGATTTGAAAAAAAGGATGAACGAAGGGTCTATGGTTAGTAACATACTCTAACCTTGTATGTGACAAGGTACCCCACTCTACTACATCTCCTCTCTCAAACCCCGAGACCTAGATACTTCCACAAAGCTCCTATACCAATCTATAAGTCACTTTGACAGCACACCCCTCCCCTACTGGTCGTTTGTCTTGTCGGAGTATTGATGGGGGAGGGGGTAAATGTTCTACGGAGACCCCTGGCGTCGAAACCTGAGTCCAAATTCCACTTCATATCTCTGAGTGTGTGTCACCATTGGTCGAATCGTCACGGCACACCACGGACGTACGAATCAACACAGACTGAGAACAGCCTGTTGGGGTACTTGATATCGGGTGTTCCGAGGAGACAAGTACCCCAAAAGGTCCGTTCTTATGATCTCACCCAGTGGTAAAGGAAGAGGTCCCTAGAAGGACTGGGTGCCTAGTTTGGGCATAGAGGACACAGAGGACGTGACGTCCACCTAAGAAATGGGTGACTCGGTAACCCTTCGGGCTCTACTTTATACCACGAGTGCTTACGTGCGTAACGGACTCCTCCCCCAGGGTCGCTTGGGTGTTTGATCCCTTTACCCGAGGGAAGGGTCCCGAGAACCAACCCTCCCTTACTTTGCACTGGTCACTAGTAAGTAAAAGAAGATTACTGTAGAGATCTATGACGATCCGTTCTAGTGTGTTGTCTCTTGACCCAAGCCTACCCGCACCGTCCCGACCAGGAGGATCGGGAAAACCGGTAGGACCGACTTTTAGCCGACCCGGGAGTCGAAGGTGTGGTCCTTCTGGTCGTTCTAGACGGACTGGACTCGACCTCAACCGTCTTTTCAGTCTGTCTTACCTGAAAACCTGATTGAGGATTCCTGGTGGTCCCTCTGAGGACCTCGACTACGAAGAATCTTCTCGGTCGTAGACACCTCAGGATACGTCGACGAACCTCTCGTGTTCCCTCTACTTCTGCGAACCTAGGGGAAAGTTTGGTTAGTTTACCATGAAAGAACATACGTAGACTATATAATCGTAAGGTGGAAAGATCTGTATCAACTCTTGTAAGAGTCATAATAGAACCGACTTGAGTAAAGGACACTATTTTTTATTACTTTTCGTAAGAGTCAAGAGGAACGACAAAAAGTTGGAGGGAGATATCTGAAAACTGAAAGGGTTCACCGAGTCACCCATTTCTTAGGTGGACGGTTAAGTCCTCTACGTCCAAGGTGGGGACCCGGTCCTTCTAGAGGACCTCCTTCCGTACCTTTGGGTGAGGTCCTAAAAACGGACCCTTCAGGGTTCCTGTCTCCTTTGACCTCCCGACGTCAGACGCCCCAGTGTTTTTGAGTCTGTACTGAACCGTGTGTGTGTGTGTGTGTGTGTGTGTGTGTGTGTGTGTGTGACATTGGCATACTCAAACTTAAATTAGTTAAGATTAAGTCAGTTAGTATACTATTGGTTAATATAGTGTACTCGTTTGTTTCCGAGTCTTTAGTATATTAAACTTATTACTATTTTACACACCTATGTCTCTAAGACGAACCCTTCTACTTTTTCAGGACCTCTATCTACCAGTACAACCAACGTACTACTATACTTACAGGTCTTACGGTGACTTTACATGTGAATTTTTACCAATTTTACTTTGAGATACGAGTTATTTATCGTTGAGAGGTAACCTCCATATCTCAAAGTCAAAATCTTCTACTCTTTCAAGATATTTAAACGAAGTGTTGTTACCTTTACACGAAGTGTGTTGACTTGACATGTGGATTTTTACCAATTCTGTAATACAAAGTACATACACCCCCCCCGTCAATGGTATTATTACTTTTTTGAAAATTTTTTACCAATTTTACCATGTAAAACCCAGTACATACAGAATGGTGTTAAAAAATTTTCAAGAAACACCGGATATCTTTGACTTTCATCCGATCACCAAAGGGTTACGACCCTCTCTCTGTCCCATAACATGTCACTCACTATTACCCATTATCCCAAAAAAAACCCCCCCCCAACCCCCAAATTTTTCAAAACTTTAATCTAACACCACTATCAGCTCACTGACACCTCTATATTATTTTTTTTGTATCTTAATATGTGAAATCTACCATTTAACATCTCATACAGTTAATATAGAGTTATATCAACCCTAAAAAGTTCCTAACTCTTCCTAATCTCCCCAGGATTCAACCGTCTCCCTATCCTGCCCCTCTGGTGAAAGAGGAGGTGTTTAAGTAGCTCTCTTGTAAACGTGTAACTCGTTTAAGGTGTTTTGTTGAAGACTTGTGACCGTCTCCTATATTCCGTGCGTCTTTCCGTCGGGTAACAGAAGCTTTCCTCCATCCTGATTTATATTTTCTGTTTCTCTCTCTGTTTTCCCAATCCCTGTCTCTGGGTAGGACCCTTCCCTCAGAATTTTCTCCTCTTCAAAGCTTTGTGGTCCTTCGGGAGAGTGACCGTCCAGACACCCCTCAAAACCTTAGAGTCTCCCGTTGTATTGGTCATCCTTTTTTATTTATTTGTTTATTTTGGGTGTCTAATACACGGATTACCGTTGAGGGTCGTCTCTTCATCGGGTCTGTGAGCTCAGACGGTGGTCGTTAGCCCCGGACCTGTCCCTCCGCGCCCGACGTAACGAATCCCATTCCTGGCCCGGAGTCACGGGTCTCCCGTTAGACTCCCTCGATTACACTCTATCGTTGGGTTTGACACCCTATCGGTCTCCCTCTCTTTCTCTCTCTTTATAGGACACTTTTTGGGATTGGATCCCGTGACAGCCGGACGAGAGTCTTGTTTCCTGACTCGCTTATGGTCTCCTCTCGATCGGCCGACACCCGTCCGGGTAGGGGACGGCCTCCGTCCCTCCGTCCACTCCCCGTCGGTCTCGGCCTTTCCCCGTTAGAGTCGGGGTCTCTACCGTAGGAGATGGTTTGACACTCGTTCGAGGGTCAACGATTGGCTTTGGACCCTAAGACCTACCAACTGTAGACGGCCGTCCCAGCGTCGGTCTCTAGTCGAGGGGTCTCCTCTGTGTGCGTGTGGACTCTTCCGCGCGGGTGACACGTGGACCTTTTGACTCACCGACCCTGCCCCCTCCGCTATTTTGCGTGGGGGATGGACTCCTCTGACGTGAGAAGCTCGTGGACCAGCGGACTCGACGAGCCAGGACCCTTCTCGTGTTTTGCGTCCGGGTTACTTCAGACGTGGAAACACCTCATGGGTTCTTGGACTTGGACTCGTCGAATCTGGACCTTCACGTGCGTTGGGTTCTAGGTGGAGTCTTTCAGGGGGACGTCTCGTTGGACCTCTGACTCGTCACATCTGACCCTTTCGTATGTACGGCACTCGCCCCATTTGGGTCACACCGGGTCTGTGACGTTCGTGAGGGGTGTGTGCGGTCACTATAAACAAACGTCACAAGGAGGGAGGGGTGTCGTGTGGACTTGTTCACTCGGATTTATTCACTGGTGGAAGCGGGGAAACACAGTCCCGTCTTTAATCTGTGACTTCTCTGGACTTTTGTCTTCGGTTCTATTTGTCTCCCTTGGCGAAACCTTCACTGTCCACGTTGTCTAATTTTGGGACATCAATCGTGGTTTATGTAACCTTCCCCGGACATCTAGAACTCTTCATATTCTACCTTGTTCCTTGATAGACTTTGACTTGACTAAGGTGTGACGGGTGTCGTCGAGGTCTCTTTAAGAATCTATATAAAAATGATAATAGTAAAAAATTTAATTTTTTAAAAAATAAAAAGTCAGGAGTTAATTAGGAAATTAAAAGTAAAAATATTGGATGATAATAGAACGTTGGGGGGGGGGTAAAAATTTCGTTTGAAATATAAAAAAAACCATTAAAACACTAAAACAAAACAAAAAATTATGACATAAAAACTCTCAGATTGGAGATGAGATCTAAAAATTAGAAACGAAAAACCATAAACAATAGTTAAAACATGGAAATTCTTAGGTTAGAAGTCATGGGTAAAATTGAATCCTCACACTAATGACCGAACTAACGAGAGAAGGGGAAAACTGAAAGTAAAAAGAGGGGGTCCAGTGGAGATAGAGGAAGGAGGGAGGGGGAAGAGAAGAGATGGGTTGAGACACTTAGAGAAAGACACAAGGTCCGACACCTCTTGTGAATCTCTTGACTAATGACCGATGTAGACAGAGAGAGGAAAACTAAGGGGGAAAAGAGGAGAACCAGTGGAGATAGAGGAAGGAGGGAGAAAAGAAGAGACACATTGAGGTACTTGGAGAGACTCCCAAGGTGTGACACTTCTCGTGTATTCCTTAACTAATGACCGATCTGACGAGAGGGGAGAAAACTAAGGGGGAGAAGAGGAGGACCAGTGGAGATAGAGGGAGGAGGGAGAAGAGAAGAGGTACATTGAGACACTTGGAGAGACCCACAGGGAGTGACACCTCTTAGAAAAGTGGTAATTGGATTTACAAAAGAGTAGTCACGACATACCTACTTCTTCAGAACTCCGATGACATTCTTATTCTGACTTTTGGTCTCCGTCTTCCGAATTCAGGGTTTGGACTCTTGTGGTCTCTTGAGGACTGAGGTCCCTTGTGATTGGTTATTCTCGAGTAGGGTTTCGGAGGTATGGATGTGACTTTGGTTCGTGGTGGGTTCTCTGTTGTTCAAGGTCTCTTTCTATATGGTACGTTTAAGAGGTGGTTACGTCTTTGCATCGGGACTCGAAGTTATATGTCCGACGGGTTTCAATGTAGTTTGGGTATCTGTAGAGTTTTGAGTGATGACTTGTGAAGTAACTTGAGGTCTCTCTTCTTTAGGTCAAGGTGGGTGTTCTTGTGGCTGCGTTCGAAGGGATTGGTCCTTTGGAACTGTTCGGTGAGCAGGTTGGGGTGGTTGTCCCTCGTTCAAGGTGTTATTTCTCCTTGGTGTTTGACGGTCTTATGTCTTTCCAGTGGGGTTTGTGTCGTTAGATTTATTCTACTTTTCCGTCTCTTTATGAGTCGTCCATTTCCTTGTAGTATTTACGGGTGGTTTGGTTTGTTTTCTCCTCCTCTATCCCTCAGATGGACTTTTTCTTAAGACTTATTACTATCATTTTTACTAGGTTTTAGAACTTTTGTTTTATCTCAGTGTTTATTTATCGGACCTCTGTTCCTGACTTTTCTACGTTCTTTACAAATTGTTCCTGGATCTTCTTTATTTTTTCTCAGTTATATATTACTTATTACGTTATTTACTCTAGTTTTTGTGAGACCTCCCTTGGTTGTCATCTTATTTCCTCCGTCTTCTATCCTATTCACTCCACCTTCTATCTTTATTTACTTCGTCTCTCCTTTTTCCTTTTTTCTTAATTTTCTTTACTTCTGTTGGAGTCTCTGGAGGACCTGTTACAATTTACGGGGTTGTAAACTTAGTATCCTCAGGGTCTTCTTCTTCTGTTTTTCTTTCCGGTACTCTTTTACGAACTCCTCTATTATCAACTTTTGAAGGGATTTTACCTCTTCCTTTATCAGTGGGTTCAGGTTCTTTGGGTCTCTCAGGGTTTGTCCTATTTGGGTTCCGTTTTGTGGGGTTCTGTGTATAATTATTTTAATTGTCTCTAGTTTGTGTTTCTTGTTTATAATTTTCGTCGTTCCCTTTTTGTTGTTTATTGTGTGTTCCCGTAAGGGTATTCCTATTGTCGACTAGAAAGCTATCTTTGAGAAGTCCGGTCTTCCCTTACCGTCCTGCATGAATTTCACTACTTTCTCTTTTTGGATGTTGGGTCTGCTGACATGGGCGTTCCTCGAGTAAGTTTATACTTCCTCTTTAGTTTTCGAAATGTCTGTTCGTTTCCGACTCTCTTAAGTCGTGGTGGTTTGGTCGAGAAGTTGTTTACGATTTCCTAGAAGAGATCTGTCCTTTGTGTCTTTCCCACATATTTGAACTTGGGTTTTGTTGTTTCATTTACCGTTCTCCTAGTGTGAGTAGTTATTAATGGAATTTACATTTACCCAACATACGGGGTTGGTTTTCTGTTTCTGACCGACTTACCTATTTTTTTGTTCCGGGGGTATATACAACAGATGTTCTCTGGGTGGAGTTTTGTTCCCTGTGTATGTCTGACTTTCACTTCCCGACACTTTTCTATAAAGTACGTTTACCTCTGGTTTTCTTTCGTCCTCATCGTTATGAGTATAGTCTATTTTATCTGAAATTTTATTTCCGACACTTTTCTCTGTTTCTTCTTGTGATGTATTACTAGTTTGCTAGTCAGGTTCTTCTTCTATATTGTTAATATTTATATATACGTGGGTTATATCCTCGTTGCGTTATACATTCTGTTTACGATTGTTCATACGTTCCCCTTTAAGTGCTATTGAGTTATTATCACCCTCTGAAATTATGGAGTGAGTGTGGATACCTATCTCGTTGATTTGTCTTTTAATTGTTCCTTTGTGTTTGAAATTTACTATGTTACCTGGTCAATCTGGATTAACTATAGATATCCTGTAAAGTGGGGGGTTTTTACTTAAAGTGGAAAAAGAGTTCACGTGTACCTTCGAAGAGGTCCTATCTAGTGTAGGACCCGGTATTTAGATCGGAACCATTTAAGTTTTTTTAAACTTTAGTAGGGTTTGTAGAAAAGACTGATGTTACGACACCAGTCTAATGTACAGTTCTAATCTAATCTACAGTTAATGTCCTTTTTTTTTGATAATTTTTAAGGTCGTATACCTCCGATATGTTGTACGAAGACTCATTGGTTGTTTAGTGTCTTCTTTAGATTTATACGTATCTTTACTTACTTTTGTGTTATTGGGTTTTGGATACCCTGTGACATTTTCGTTACGATTCCCCTTCCAAGTATCGTTATGTACGAATGGGGTTCTTTGTTCTTTTTTCAGTTTATTTATTGGATTGAGAGGTGGATTTCGTTGATCTTTTCCTTCTTTACTACTTGGGGTCCCAATCATCTTCCTTTCTTTAGAATTTTTAATCCCGTCTTTATTTATGTTTTCTTTGTTTTACTATGTACGGAGGGTTACAAGTATCGACGTGATGAATGTTGTTGGTCCTGTATCTTCGTTGGGGTCACGGGTAGTTGACTACTAACCTAATTCTTCTACCCGATATATGTATATGTTACCTTATGAAGTCCAGTTAAGGTCATAAAAAAAACAATTAATTATAATTTATAAAATTACTCATTTCATTCAATGAAACAAATAAATTTTTTTAAAATAAAAATGAAATAAAACGAAATGTTATGACATTACCAAAACGGTATGTAACTGTTAGGATACGTGTCTCCTCGGATCCGTTGATATCAGGTACTCAACGTTTTTACTGGCTTAACTGAATCGTACGTACATAAGTCGGATTATACCAATCACCGTGGTATGACCGAGAGAGTCACATATGAAGTAGAAAAATAAAACGGTTGATCGTAATAATAAAAAAAGTGTCTTTCGTAAAATAAAATTTATATCGTCACACGTGTACAGTTAGGGTTTGAGGGGAGATAGACAGGTGGGTGAGGAGGGGAGACCATTGAGATTCAAACAAAGAGATTCAGATGTTCAGACAAAGTCAGAACATTTATTCAGATGGGAACATTTTATAATGACTTATCTTGCCAAATGAAAATAAGTAAAACAAAATAAAATTTGACTTATTAAACTTCTTAGTTGACCGTCCAAAAAATACGAAATAACCTTAAAATCTTTTTCATCCCACTAGTACTATTCGATGGATCATACTCGTTAACTAATATCGTAGAGGGGTTCGTCACTGTATCAATGTTATCTCAGGACCTTATCGATCCTCTAATAATTCTTCACCACCCTAAAAACTTCTGCTATGATATTAAGAACCTGAGGTGAGGAGTGGAGTCTCGACGACCCGACGAAACCTCCTCTTCCTCACAGGTGCTCCTTGGGGAAATTGTTCTCTAGATCCAGGAACTAACATTGTGAGACACACGAGTCTCCTACCCCGGTCCAGTCCCGAGTCGTGCCAGAACCAAATACAACTTAAGGAGTATCTATTACCCGAGCCGTCTCCCCACGTACCCGGAGTCCCTTCGCCCTCACCTGGCCGAGAGCCTCTCCCAGGGCTCCAGGTTTAATCGCATATAGTGCAGAAGACGACGTCTCAGGACTCTCCTCTCTCCCCTCTACTACCCGACTCTGCACTAGAAGCTTCCGACCCGGTGACCCGTAACCTCCCCGAGTCTGATACCGTTTCCAAACCCCACCTCCTGAGTGGAGCGGTAAGTGACAAGACAGAAGGTACCCGAGAGGAAGGTACTACCGTTGTAGACTCTTACCTTCTCTCAGTTCCGAGAAGTCCCACCTCCGTCAATAAGGTCTGGAGGCATTGTAACTATCAATGTAGTTTCGGTCTTTTTCCGTCCCCACACGGGGTCCAACGACTCGGACAGATGAGGTGATTTACTTTGTTTTGTTTTGTTTCGTTTTGTAAGGTATACTTTCGGGTCGGTAAGTGGCTGACAGAGTCCTTGGACACGTTTGGGTGTCTGGGTAAGATGTAGAAGACAACACCTGGTGCGAGAAGATATATAGTCGTCTCAGGGTTCTAGTACGTCCCCTCTTTTTACCTACCAACATCAACTTCCCTTCTTGTCCCGAACTTTACAGGGACCACCGGGTCCCTAATCCTCAGTTGGAAGGTCAAGTCCCTCGCACCCAAGATAGGGACCACCCTCTTAACTCTAGGGTTTACGGAAGTGCGTTGATAGGAGTTACTACGTTGACGACTCGGACGCTCGAGACCTCGGAACTTGACGTGGGGTCGAGGTGTTACTCCTAGGGGGTACGACGTCGGTTCTGGACTACGTCGGTTCTTATTTAGTTGTGTATAAAAGTATTTTTCTTGTCCCAAGGTACCCAGAGACTTCTACAGGGTAGTCCCTAATGTTGTTACCTTTCAAAAATTGGATGTTCTTCACTTTTGCGGTAAGAAACGATATTCGGGTGAAGGGGGACACAGTCTAATGCGACTCGAGTGGCGGAAGTCTGAATGCTAAAACCCATCTTGTGGTCACTGTCTGTTCTCGTCTCTCCTACTACGACTATCTCCATTTTCGATGCCTCTCGGGTTCCTGTTACACGGTGTACGACCTCACAAGAACTCCTTCCCCACGAAGACGGTTGTTCGTTTGCCATCTTCCAAACCAATAAGTAAAGTGTCCGACACGGGGATGTGTGACCTAAATAACATATGAACTCAGTTTTACAGTCGTAGAGAGTTGGACTAGTCAATACCAGAGGTGAAGGGTCCTCCATGGTTTCGTAGGTCCTCTCTACGATCGTCACCTACTTCATTTACCCGGTACGTTTTGATCGTCTGTAGACTTGGTTCCAGGGGGCCCTTGACTACGTCAAAAAGAGACGACGGGGCATACTGTTCCGTACCACTAAAACCAACTTACACTGGGAAATTAGGTGTTATGTAAAGGGGAGGTAGGTGTATCTGGACCTTACCTTAGGAGTTCTTCTATACTGTGAAGATAAAGACGGGACACGTTACGAATCAAGTGTTTTGTGATTGTCTCCTTATTGTGTACAACTTCCACGAAGGATTTTAAGAGACGGACGGGGTGGTAGGAAGGGGTTTCTAGGACCCCCTCGCTCCCACTCGTAGAGGGAATTCGTACCCCAATCCAGTGAGACTGGGCGAAACAAGTTAAATCTTTAAGGGTCAGTGTCTCGTACTCTTCGAGTTACGGGTCAGACCAAGATCCGTCTGGTGTCAGAGTTTACGACTGTACTGTCCCTACAACTCCTCGGGTCCCAGTGTCTCGACCCTCCACCATCTTGGTTGTGAGTGTGTCCTCCGGAGACAAAACAGTCTTCAAACGACTCTGTCCTCTGGCAGACCGAATGGAAGACACCACACACCTAGGTACCAACTGCCCGTTCATGAACATCACCTAGGATCCCCTCTTTTCGGTCTTCCCCACTTGTCATTGGAAGGAGTATGGGTGACTTACTCCTGATAAGAAAGGCCTTCCAACTGGAGGACGAACAGGAACTGAGACAGTAGGGAGTCTCGTGACTACCCCCTCCCCTCNTATTGTGTATAACTTCCACGAAGGATTTTAAGAGGCGGACGGGGTGGTAGGAAGGGGTTTCTAGGACCCCCTCGCTCCCACTCGTAGAGGGAATTCGTACCCCAATCCAGTGAGACTGGGCGAAACAAGTTAAATCTTTAAGGGTCAGTGTCTCGTACTCTTCGAGTTACGGGTCAGACCAAGATCCGTCTGGTGTCAGAGTTTACGACTGTACTGTCCCTACAACTCCTCGGGTCCCAGTGTCTCGACCCTCCACCATCTTGGTTGTGAGTGTGTCGTCCGGAGACAAAACAGTCTTCAAACGACTCTGTCCTCTGGCAGACCGAATGGAAGACACCACACACCTAGGTACCAACTACCCGTTCATGAACATCACCTAGGATCCCCTCTTTTCGGTCTTCCCCACTTGTCATTGGAAGGAGTATGGGTGACTTACTCCTGATAAGAAAGACCTTCCAACTGGAGGACGAACAGGAACTGAGACAGTAGGGAGTCTCGTAACTACCCCCTCCCCTCTCGAAGACCAGGGAGGGGTACTTACGTGACTCATCTGGGAGGTAGGACCTCTGTACTACCACCTTCCTCCGCCCTTCCTATACGGACCGCCACTTTCTGTCGACATTCGATCTCTGTAGGAGAGACGAGACCCTTACAGACACGAGGAATTAACCTTTTAGTGGACATACAGTCTCCACGATGACCCTTTCGTAATTCTCGTTCCCCGACTACGTAGAGCCTAGGAGGGCTTACTCGGGTCGGAGAGGAGGAGGACCCAGATGGGACTGGGAAAAGACATAAACAGACCTATCTGTCCTGAGACCACACCTCGTAGGTATGTCCTCCACCTTCTCCCGACTCTACGGTAGATGGTAGAGAGAAGGAGAGACCAAGAGTAACGGAGGTAAAGAGGTCTTCGGGATCCAAAGGAGACTGCGGTCGTACCTCAGGAACTATATCTCGAATACTATGTCATTCTATAATACGTTTTTGGGTTTACCTGAAAACCGGGTCACGTTAGAGTAAAAGATATAACATTTCGTACCCTGAGAAGTACCCAAGAGGTCCGTTCTTATGACCTTACCCAACGGTAAAGGAGGAGGTCCCCTGGTGGCAAACAGTCATGGGAAGTGATACTGGACAGTCCGAACCCACCGGGACGTACTGACCGAGTATCGAAGGGACTCGGGGAAGTGGTGATGTTCAGACACTAGGTACTCCTCCTCTATCACTTCCTGTCTCCTCAGACAGCACGGTGTCAGGTGTCCCACCGTTTCTCAACCTGTGTTGTATCACTGACTTGTCCTTCTTGTTTCGTACCCGGTCCTTCTCCACGGAGTGGACACTGTCTGTCCTTGTCACCCAGTGACCTCAGACTGGTGCTCATCCCTCTCGCTCACTTCCTCGGCATCGTGGACATCTGGGGCGACACCCGAACCCAGGGTCCTGGGTCTCCCTTGAGACGGACCTCACGAGACGCCCCCGGGGTGTGAGGTCGCTCGCCCGCGGGTTCCAGGAGGGGGAGGGACTCGTCTACCTTGACCAGTTTCCACGAGAGCCTCGACGTCTGGTTCCAGTGCAAGAGAGGACTGGAGTGGAGCCCGGGGGGGACCCGACTCTCTCTCCCAAAGAACCTGTCTGGACCTCTCTCCTCTGGAACTAGAATCTCGTGTTTCACTGAGCTCAGGATTTATCTCCTGATTTCGGGCTTCACACTTTGTTCTCTCCGTGACGTTACTCTTCCAGCGGGTGGCGGTCCTTCTTTCGGGGTGTCGTTCCCTATGGGCCGTGTCCCTTTTGAAGTCTTAATTGAAATTTATACTCCACGGTAAATTTTAGAAGAACTTGTTTAATTGTTAAAAATTTTACCTAACAGTAAATTATAGGAAAAAATTTCTTTCTTATATACATATACTTATTGACTTAGTGAGACAATATGTTGTCCTTAATTGTTGTAGACTTAAGTTGATCTGAAGTTGTTTGTATTATTCTATTTTATTTAAAATTTTTAGTTGGTCTTCACGGTAAGAGAACTTTATTTGTCTGATGATTGATTCATTTGTCTGATGATTGATGACGACCCTGGTAGTCTTTTGCACCGTAACTCGGTCTTCGTCTCTAATACCTCACGTTTAACGGTCTTAGAGTGTCCTAGAAACTGGTGGAGAAAGAACTCCCGCACAAGTCGCGACGGGACGGGTGGGGGTCCCCGACCTTCCCTGAGAAAACGTCACTACCAATCTCCCTGGTGAGGGGAGGAGAAACACGTCTTCCTGCGTAAATGACTCTCTGACTCGTTGCAGTCCCACAGCTGGAGGTAGAGCTAGTGGGTCCCCGACCTGACGTCCCGCAGACCATGGTGTCACACGACGACTGTCTCCTTCCCTCGAGACTTTCGCCCTTTGGTTGGGGAATTGGTGGGTAGTAACCGACGGACTTGTCCCTTGACGGGCGCAGGGACGAGACCATGTAAAAAGAGGCAACCAGCAAGAAAGTGTAAGAACAAGGAAGGGAGACAGTGGCTGACACAGAAGGGGAATCGTGTGCCGTCCCTGAGACAAGAGAAAAGGGAAGACGAAAGTGTGGAGGAGAGAGACCAAACAAGGGAGAGGGCTCAAGCACTCACAGAGACGTGCGGACAGTAAGAGAGGGCCATGTCTACGACCTGACCTGTGGTCCGGAAGACACTGTGTCTCTCGTCTTCCCTGACCGACCGGTGTGAGTGGACACTACTACTACAGGTGTCCCAGCGACCCCCGACTGGTGAGTATCCCCCTCGCAGACTCTCTCGGTATCGTAGACATCCACGGGCGTGAGCGGTCTCAGTACCCCGGTTACTTCTTCAGTCGACGCCGTATGGGCGGTCACTCGTAGACAGGTCCAGAGACTCTATCGGGACACGACAAAAGAACCACGTCCCATTTCAACAGTTTGGTGTGGTCACTCACTGTCGCCTCCCAGTGTAAGAGAGGGTGGACGTGCTCCCCGGGACCCACCCGACTCTACCACCCAAAACACCTGTGTAGATCCTCGTTTCTCCAACACTCGAAGTCACTCAGTGGGTCTGAACCGCGAAGGGGACTGTAGACTTCCACATTTAGAGGAGGGGTAAATACTCGTCTCGGTTAGTGGGAAGGGCACACAGGACAACCCAAGGGAAATCGGACAAGAGCCCGAGACCGAGTACGAGAAGAAAGACCGAGTACGAGAAGAAAGACCGAGTACGAGAAGAAAGACCGAGTACGAGAAGAAAGACCGAGTACGAAGAGAAGGAGGTCTGGAGTCGGGGGAGACAAATAAGATTCGAGAAGTCGACGACCCAGACAAGAGTCGGAGTACGTACGTGTGAGGCAGGGAAGTCAACTCAGGCTGAGACACGTCGAGGTACCTGACATCGGTCGGGCCGAGGAGGCGGGTGCCCTAAGAGGTCAACTCTTATGACCTCACCCAACGGTACGAGAGTCGAAGTAGGGTAGGGATTATACGCACCACCCCCGACCCCACCCGGACTCCTACGTATGGGACCGAGAGAAGTGTGAGTAGATCTCACACCCACCACTGACGTCCTGCGACCCTACCTCTACCTCTTTTTTCCCTTGTAAAGGGGTGGACACTGACGTAGAGTACGGAGACCTCCGTAAGGACCCTGAGGAGGGACCCCGAGGTCGAGGAAGTATACCCTAATGTCGAGGGATGACCCACCGTCCACGAACTAGTCCCAGAAAGGGGTAGGAGGGACGACCGTCCGTCACCGTCGTAGGACAGATTGATTACGGATCCCTCCGAGGAGGAAGGACGTGACCCAGTGGGGTAGGGAGATAAGTTGTGGGACTCAAATTTGAGACTCTCACACAAGAGACAGGGACCAGGCCAGGACCGACCCCTAGGACTCCTTCAGAACCCGACGTGTCCGTGCACCTGGATCACATCGTAACGGACGTCCGTACCCACAGGGCCCGACCCGACCTGGGGAGAATGGACACTGTTGTTAGACGTCCCCCAGTGACTCACGCCTGGTCAACCGATGTCTTGTGTACATCCTGGGCCGTACAAGAAACCAGTGACCCGGTTCCCACTTCAACAACTTTATTATAGGGACCTCGAGTCCGTTTGCGACAAAGGGTAGACAAAACTTGTCAGACTTGGACAATTCACCTCTTGCCCTCACTGTGGCTTCTCAGTGTAAGACAAGATTCCCTTGGTACCCCGAACCGGTCCGCCTGTTTCTGTCGAAGAGTATAAATGGATCCTCTCTTCTCCGTGTCCGAAACTCTTCTTTTATCCTTGCCAGTCGAGAGGGGTGACGGGAGCACCCACCCGAAGGAGAAATTAAGATACTTGAGAGGAGGGGATTTCACATAGTGGGATTACGAGTTCCTGCGGACCTGGACCCCTGTCTGTCTCTGAGTCAACTGGGTCCTACCCGTAGTACCTTTAAGAGTCTTGCACTCATTGAGAACCCAACTGTTTTACAACTTATTGAAAGGGAGTTTTGTGTTTTTTGGACCCTTAGTGACCCGTCACCAATACCTAAGGTCACCAATCCTTAACCGTGAAAGAGACGGTTCCCGGGTTCAACTTTGGGACTAGTCCCTTGACTCTAGGGCGTTCAACGTTTTACTTCCGTTTTATTTTGTGGTGTCTTTTTGACTACGTTCCTGTTCTTTGCTTTCCTGAAGGGACAACGTAAACAACATCGAGTTTTGCCATTTCTTAGAGGGACGTTCCGTCCTCTCGTCCCAAGTCAGGGATTCATCCGTTCTAGGGGACCTGTTCCTTTACCGTTGGGGGAGGTATAAGGACCACTCGATGTCAGGTACCCCAGCTTTCCTCAGCCTGTGCTCGTTGATTGTGATTGTGTTGATTCGTCACTTTTTCGGTGAACGGACGTTTCTTCCTTCATTTGGAACTGGGACCGAGGAAACAATCGATTTGATGTAGTTTACACACTCTTCCAGGTCCACCGGGACGGACTACCGGTCTGGGAAGGGACCCCAGTCCAGGTCACCCGAAGGGCGTCAAGGACAACAATTTCCGACCGACCTGTACGGTACTCGGTGGAACATCCCCTCCCAGACACCCGACGTCGGAGAACGAGGGGAGAGTACTATCTTTACCGTGAGTCACACGAGTCGAGGGTCGAGGGTCTGAAGTGTGACAAGGAAGTCCAGGTCTCAGGTCTCGACCCGATTGGAGACCTCTCTCACTTCTACTCATAGTTCCGGTTATCCTCCTGGACCCTAGGTGTCCTGTGCGCCGAGAGTGACATGAGTGTCCCCAGAGTGGGGTTGGGGTTCACAGGAGACGTAGTCGGTGTTGACGAAACGAGTTGTCTCTTTATTCCCTACCCCTCCTGAGTGGGTGTCGACGGGTCTAGGAGTCTGAGTGTGTGTTAGGATCTTCCTTTTCGTACAGTCTCTACCGAACAGGACTACCTGGGGTACGAGGAACGTGGGAGTAGGTCCCTTGGACCAGTCACCACACTTCTGGAGGATTAAAGGTGGTATTGGGAGATACTGGTACAGAAGACCTGAGTGGCTCTGGGTCCTCCGACTCCTCTGACCCCGTGTAACGAGACGAAGACACTCTGTCTTCCGTCTTGACTCGTTTCGACTGACTCAGTGTCCTACGCCTTCCGCCCGCCACGACAACCATGTCAGTCAGACCGAGTACAGTGTACCCTTCTACCGGTCGGAGAAGAGTGCGGTCCCTACTTTCAGACTGGACTCGGTATCGTGACCCGTGCGGAGTACTGAGCTAGTAGTGAAAAACAAAGAGATTTACGATAGTTGCATTCTCATAAGTTTGTCTAGAACGACGGAAATCCTTCATCATTGACACGAAATCACATATTGTACGTCCTTCGAAAAGGGTTCGAGTGCTATTTAGAGTAATTGGAATTGCGAAGTGTCTTCTCTTTAGTGTACAAGGGTGGACCATACAGTCCGAGTCACGTCTAACGGTTAATTTCTGAAAATAATTATCTCTGAAAATAAGACGTAAGAATACTCTCCTGGTCTGTACGTATAATACCGAGAAACTTTTATACTTTTTTAAGATATATCATTATATACACTAATTCCTTGATTGACACAATCAAAGTCCACATGTCGTCACACTAAGTCAATATGTCTATGTACGTAGAGAACGAAAAGTTTAAGAAAAGGGTGAATCCATCAATGTCTTATAATTCATCTTAGGAGACAAAATAGGTCATCCAGGAAGAACCAGTAAGTAAAAATTATATTGACACACATATGCAGTTAGGGTTTGAATGTTATATTGGAGTGGGACTGTGATAGTGTGGACCATTGACATTCAAGTAAGAGACACTCAAACAAAACATTTATTAAAGTAAAAGAGTCTACAGTGGTTATTCGCCATAGTACACTATAAACAGAAAGAGACTGAGAAGAAGTAGACTTTAATAAAACACTGACACTCACCTCTGAAACGTCTGTGTTGTGAGAGAGACAGAGAGAGAGAAGGAGGGAAAGGTTAGGTTCCTGACGTGCACATGTGTTTCTATTGTACATATTTCCACTGACACCACAAAAAACCCTCCCCCTAAACAAGACGGATTTGTCCACCTGTTGGAACGAAGGATCTGTGAGTCTACTTACGTTTTATACACCTCATCTCTGAAGGTTCGAGGTCTTACGAACTTACTTCCCGCACAGGTGTTTATTAGTTGAGGTTTGACCCTGTTTTACCGGATCGAGAAAGTCTTCCGGTTCCCGTCTGTATGTGGGTCAAATCGACAACAAGTATCTGTCTTTTCTTGGAGTCATTCCCGACATTAAGGTGTGGTAAAACGACGTCCACACCTAACAATTGTAATCACTACGAGGCCTTTATTATTTAGACCATAGGAGAACTAATAATACATACATTACCTCATTGTCATGTCAGTGAGAAGAATTTTACAGGAAAATAAATGAATGATAGTACAAAGTCTTAACTAGACATAAGAAACAGTAAAGTCAAACACGTAAAAATGACGGTACATCACAACGTAACGTCTATATATTTGGTGTTTAAAAGTTTTTAATTTTTTTACATAACTTCGTATCAATTAAAGACGGTATGTTGCTTGACTAAGTCGAGTTGTAAATATAAGAAAAGGCAATACTAAATACCGTTCTATGACTTATCTTAAGGGACACGGTATGACATCCTGGAGTAAGGAATGGGTAAGATACATATTTATCTAACGTAGACGAGTAGGGTTCGAGGGTCAGGAAGGGAGGAACCGTTGGTGTTCGGACAAGAGATACAGACACTCAGACAAGGACAAAGTAACTATACAAGGAAAATCTAAGGTGTATGCCCACTATAGTGTCCTTTTAACAGAAAGAGAAAGACAGATGAAGTGAATTATACAATTAGAGGTCCAGGTAGGTACGACGACGTTTGCCGTACTAAAGTAAGAGATTTACAGACTCACCACAAGGTAAGAGACACACATATTCGTCTATGTAGAAGGAATAGGTAAGTAGACAGTTACCTGTTAATCCGACAAGGGTACAAAACCGATAACATTCAAAACGACGATACTTGTATCCCCACGTACTTAGAAAAGTTCCATATCAAAAAAAGGTCTATATACGAGTCCTGACCTTAACAACCTAGTATACCTTTGAGACAAAAATGAAAAAACTCCGTGACGGTATGACAAAAAGTGTCACCGACATGGTCAAATGTGAGGGGGTTGTCACATTCTCCCAAAGGGAGAAGAGGTGTGGGAGAGGTCGTAGATAATACGTAGTTCACAGATTACTACCGGTAAGACTAGCCATACTCCACCATGGAGGAACGTGACAGTTAAACGGAAAGAGACGATTAATCGTTACGACTCGTAGAAAAGTATACGGACAACCGGTAGACGCATAGAAGAAAATTTGGTGTCTATAGTTAACACTCTCACTACAAATACCTAAAACAAATCTTACTTGTTGTGGAGACGATTACAGAGTACTTACACGAGACTAAGGTTGGAGTGCAACGAACAGTTCCCTGTCTCACTACTCCAGAAGTCCTTTCCTTATCACTGAAATAAACCTTTCGGTCGTCTGGTTGCTCTACCGCTTGAACACGGGGTATCTTAGTAGAATGGACTCAATCTCCCCGAAAAACCCCTCACTCTCCCTACCAGGTTGTCACAAATAACTTACATTTTATTGGGATCGGATACCCCTTCTTTTAAGGTTCGTCTTCCCTCTTGTTATATCTAATTTATGGGTGTACACTTGAGTGTGAAAGTGCGAATGTGTGTGTGTATGTGATTTTCCCCTCCTTCACACCGACCAACAACGTTAAAAATTAATTGATTAACGACGAAACACAACCCAGGAGCAGAGACACGTGTCCGAAAGAGATCCACACCCTTCCCCCGACGAGAAACGACACCTCGTCCCAGAGAGTAACGGCACCGAAGAGAACAACACCTCGTGGGCGAGATCCGTGTACCCGAACACCGGGTGCCCAAACTGACGTGACTCCGTGCACCTTAAGAGGCCCAGAGCCCTAGTCCGGGTACAGGGGTTGTACCCGTTCGTCTAAGGGTTGGTCACCTGGTGGTTTCAGGACAACGTTTGAAAAAAAGGGGAATAAATAAAAACAAATTCCTGTTAATGTTATGACACTATCGAAGACGGTATGTAGTTGTACCCAGTCGGTATCGATATGAATAAAGGGGATGTGACACCTTTAGAAATTTAGGACCTTAGGAAACAAGAACTTCGACAGGTACGACCAGACCAGTATTACAGGGAGATTCGGGGGTTGTTGGACAGATAAGACGGTGAAAAATAGCGAAATGTTTGCCATTCATGATATGGATAGTTCAAGTCTCGGAACTATTATCGAAATCAGGGTGTCAGTACAGACTCAGAAACACTAGGGTACCCGACGTTGGGTAGTCTAAGGAGACAGGTACCACCAAGAGGTCCGTTCTTACGACCCCACCCAACGGTAAAGGAAGAGGTCCTCTAGATGGGTTGGCTCCCAAACAGAGTCCAGGGATCGTAACGTCCGTCTAAGAAATAGTAGACTTAGTGGTCCTTTCGGGTGGTCATTGTATTACGTTAAGTTATAAAGGAGGGTGTTAATTGCAACGGTAACAAAAGGTAAATGAAAATAGTACCTGTACCACCCTAAAACCGTAGTACGAAAGTGAGAGTCACATCGTATTGTGACTGCACCTTATGTGGTATTTAAATTTTTATCTTCATACTTATGTTATAATCTAAAGATTAATTTTTTTGTCCATACGTTGTTCGTTGTTTCTAAATGACATAACGTGCCCCTTGATATCAGTTATAGAACATTATTGGATTTTACGTCTTATTAAACTTTTTATTACATGGGCACAAACATATTGACTTTTAGTGGAAGGACACGTGGACTTTGTAACATTCAGTTGATGTGAGTTATTTTATACATATAATACTCTAATTTTTACCTTGGTCACTTTATTTATTTAAAATTTTACTTTACTTTCTTTACTTCAGTGAGTCAGTACAGACTGGGAAACGTTGGGATACGTGACATCCGACCGTCCGAGGTTACAAGTACCCCAAAAGGTGCGTTCTTACGACCTTACGTAGTGGTAAAGGTAGAGATTTATCACGTCCGGTTGAAGTCGTAGGAGGGACTACCAGACACACGAGTGAAAGTGTAAGGTTGAGACGTATGCCACATAAGTGTACCCGTGGGACTCGACGGGGTCTCAGAGTCGGGTCTACCACTCAAACACCTTCCAGGGACCTTCCTTCAGTCTCCGACTCAGGGTCCTGGAGGGGTGGGGAGTGAGGGGTCGAGTCGAGTCCTCGGGAAGGTCCGAAGAGGTCGTAGTGAGATCTTAGGGTCACGGGTGTGGAGCGGTGGGTCTTCAAGGGTCCCGAGTTCAGTCTGTACCCAGGGCCCTCGGGACACTCCTGGGTGGACGTCCCAAGCACCAGGAGACCGGGTCTGAGTCGGGACCTTAACTCTCTAAACGGTGACTTTCGAACCCGACTAAGAGAGGGGCAGTCCTAGGGACCGGGGATGTCGACGGACTCGGGACTCCAAGGGTACTCGACCCCCGTCCCACCCGTAGGGAACGGGAGGAGGTCAGGGGAGGGACGGGACGTGTAGACCGGCTCCACCTCTTCGAGTCTCTCCTACCTTCCGTACAGACATCGAGACTCACGGGTCGGCGGGGGCGGGGGTGGGACATGTCTACTCCTCTGGTACCCCGGGATCTCCTGTTTGTCCTACACCAGGGACCCCCCGACGTGACGGGGAGCCCCAAGGGTACCGGCACCTTGGTGTCGTCCCCCGCCGGGGAGACAACTGGACCGCGGCTATAGAGGTCCGTCCCGAGTCCTCCGTAGAGTCGGGTCTGGACTCCAGAGTCGAGAAAAAGAGAGACGGGTCAGACTAGCGGACGAGATCTCCCACCCTGGGTCCAAGAGTAGGACTTAGTCGGAACCTCTTAGACCGAGGTTTCTCCCGAGTTTTGAAATAAAAGGGTCAGGGAAGGTCTTTACCTTAAATGAAGAGTAGAACCCAGTCAAGTATTTAATAACGTCTCGTGGATCAGACATGGTCCGTAACCACGGTGTGACGTCTTTATGTGGGTACTGGGTCCATTTGGGTAGAAGACATCCACGAACTTCTTGACTCTAAGACGTCTTACTCCCGTAGTTTACGATTGTAAGTTTATAAAAAATTCTTCTTCTATATACTGTTATTGACCCCAAGTACAGATGTGACACTTGTCAGTCTTTTTACTTCTAATACTGTAGACGAGGGACGTGGATCTCCGGTTTTTTTTTTTTTTTTCCTATTAATCCCCTTTTTACCTTTGTCACTGTCATCGTTGTGCCCTCGGGGTCTTACAGAAGTGAAATTCGCTAGGACTGTAAAGAACCATTTTCTCAAGAACCCGCCAAATCAAAGATTCGGTCCTCTCTGTAGTGGGTCTCTCGAGTTACTCGTTGATTCCGAGACTCCTCGAACTAAAAGTGGAGTAAACGGTCGAGTCAAGTGTGATCCCAGGAGTACCACAATAGGACAAGTCGGGAGGCGAACCAACTCGGTTTGGCGTAACACGGTTTCGACTATTGAATTTTTCGTGTCGAAGAGTTTAGAAACGAAACCACTTTTCTTCGTTTTTTCTGTTTTGAACGTTTATAGCTACCTAATTGTGTTGTGTACGTTTCGGAGTCACCCCGTTCACAAGAGAGACGTCGGGAGTCACTAGACCTCACCTGACGGGTCATCTTAAGAGACACCATTACCGTGAAAAATTGTAGACGAGACAGGTCGTGGTACCGTGGACCGGTTTACTACGATGACTCGTGAACTTTACACCACCCACACTGACTTCTTCACTTACGAGATGAAGTATATGCACATCTCAGTAACAGACATGGAGCACCGACCCACTGATGAAATAGACGGTCACGTCTAGGTCTGACTCCCCCTAGAACAACAGGACAAAGATGGGGAACTTGGGGTCGTGGGAGTCCCGTGTGCCGACCCTTTTACGACTCTCCGGAAGGGACTACCATTTCTTAGGTGGACGGTTACGTTTTCTGTACTCTCTACTCCCAAGCCAGGGACCCAGATCTTCTAGGGGAACTCTTCCCTTACCGTTGGGTGAAGTCCTGAAACTCACCTCTTAGGGTACGTGTCTCCTCGGATCGCTCGATGTGTAGTAGGTACCCCAGTGTTTCTCAACTTGTACTGACTTAGCGGAATCGTGCGTGTGTACGTCGGAGTACACCGTTCACCGTGGTGTAATCTATAGAGTTTGTCTTATGTAGAAAGATAAACCGGTTGAACGTAACGAAAATAATGACAAAGTACCTTTCGGAAAACAAAATTTATATCGTCACACGTGTACAGTTAGAATTTGAAGGTCAGAAAGAGAGGGGGGTAGGAAAGGGAGACATTGAGATTCAAACAAAAGAAGGGCCTCGGTCGTACTCCTTGAGGCGGGTACCGTTTCCAGTACTCCTTCCTCTGAAGCCGTATGCGTTTCCACCCTAACTCGGAATCCTTTGGGGGACAAGGACTCGTAAATGGGGGGTTTGGTCTCAGACGGATGAAATGAATACGAGAGTGGATGTGGAGACTGAAATGCCCCCCGAGAGGGGGTAGTGGTAAAGAGAGCCTCTTCCTCAATGGAACGTCGAGGTCAATTATTTTTAAGGACCCACACTGTTCTCACAAAGTTGAATGTTTGAGGAGACTTCCAAGAGATCGGACGGACTCGCCCAAGCAGGCCGGGGTACACTAACAAATGTCGGAGGGTTGACACTCTCCGTGCTCTAGGAAATTTTGAAAGATTTACGTCTGAGAAAACTCTTCAATGTTTTAATAATCATATCATATCACTCAACTAATTCTTAATATAACCACTTCCCAAAAAGTAAACAACACGGTTATTAATGACGATTAAGGGACGGGACCCACACTGTTCCCACAGAGTCCAGTTTGGAGAGACGACTGTCTGATCGAACACACTGTTGGAGAGTTGGTATTTGTCGTGTCTCTCAAACCTCATAAAACTTTCAGAATTAATCGTATCCCGAAAACAGTAACAACTCAGTTACTAACGGTGGTCCGGAGGTATAGGAATCCGTGGACCCTTATATAATTAGTTACATAAACCTTATATCTTTTCGTTTATATCATCAAAAACTACAATCGTTATGATCTGAAAAACTCAATTACTTAAAAGAGGAAACATAAAACAATATTTAGTGACACAGGAACAATACATTTTTACATTGAAATAGTGATAGAATTCTGATTTATCTAGAATTCCCCTTGTAACCACTTCCCAAAAGTAAACAACCCGACTACAAACGACGATTTAGAGGTGTAAGGAACGGGAATATTACTTATATTAATCGTATATCCTCTTTATTCATACTTAGAAATTCTAATTAGTACAGTTTGAAATCCGATTCATTTAAGGAAAGAACTAACATTGGGTAATGTGGGAGTGGGATATCCTTACGTTGAAATAAACCTCCCACCGCGAACCGAATTCTTTTTTAGTGGGGACCTTTTTTATTCAAAAGACCAACTGACTGACAATAGTCTTTCCCAGTATTTTACAGTCGTCCGGAGTACCGGTCTTCTACCACATTTTGGGTATTCTGAAAACATATTAAAATATACTCCGTGGACTAACACTGTTCCCAGTCCAGACGACTGGGGGTGCACTGAGACATAAGTAGGGATACATATTGTTTTTCATATATTCGTTTGGACTTTTTATTTCTTTAGCCTAGTCAAAGACCTTTCTGACTAAGGGGGCACAGCAAGAAAGGGGAAGACCGACTTAAGGGTAGACCATGCACCCATGAGTGGTTCGGACGATTGAAACGGACTCGAAGATTCTAGCCTGACCCCTCCGGAGTCACGGAGGAGAGGAAACCCTTTTGCCTTTCTGCGAACACCGGATGCATCCACCACTAACCATAAGGTGCATTTGGTTCAATAAGTCGGAGAAAAAGAGGTGATTATAAAGGATGATGTGATAGGCAAAGATTAGAGAGAGATATAGACATTAATTTATTCAAAAAAGGATCCTGCGGATGAGGTAGAGGAGAAGCTTAATGGAACCTAGGTGGCCCCGACCTGGGACCGTCAAAAGGTTCAGATGTTCAGACAAAGACAGAACATTTGTTCAAGTAAGAACATTTGATAATGACTTGTCTCAAAAAAAAAAAAAATTACCGAAAGAAAATAAAGTTTGACGTATTAAACTTCAGAGTTGAACGTTTAAAAATACGAAATGACCTTAAAAGTTTTTTCATCCTACTGGTACCATTGGATGGGACATACACGTTAACTAATCTTATGGAAGAGGGTTTTCCAATCTATCAATTTTATCTCACAAACTTATCGGTCCCCTAATGATTCTCCACCACCCTAAAAACTTCTCCTAGGACATTAAGAACCTAGGTGAGAATCGAAGTCTCGACGACCCGACGAAACCTCCCCCTCTTCCTCACGGGTGCCTCCTTCGGGAAATCTTTCTCTAGCTCGAGAAGTTACTTAAGGAGTATCTGTGACCAGAGCCACTTCTCCACGTACCCCGAGTCCCCTCACCCTCACTTGTCAGAGAGTCTCTCCCAGGACACCAAGTTCACCTGCTTATAGTGTAGGAGGCGACTACCCAGGACTCGTCTTCTACACTTACTATCTTACTTTACGCTAGAAGCTTCTGACCTCGTAACCCGTAACCTCCCCGAGCCCGATACCGTTCCCAAACCCGACCCTCTTAGGTGGAGCGGTAAGTGACAAGACAGAAGGAACCCGAGAGGAAGGTACTACCGTTGTAGACGCTTACCTTCTCTCAGTTCCCAGAACCCCACCCCCACCCCCTAAGAAGATCTTGAGGTATAGAAACCACCCCTGTAGTTTCGGTTTTTCGTTCCCACACGGGGTCCAACGACTCAGACAGATGAGGTGATTTAATTTTTTTTTTAGGGTATATATTCGGGACGGTGACTACCTGAGAGAGTCCTTAGACATGTTTGGGTGTCTCGGGTAGGATGTAGAAGACAATATCTGGTAGGAGATTACGCATAGTCGTCTAAGGGTTCTAGTATTTCCCCTCTTCTTGTCTACACCAACTTACCTTCTTGTCCCGAACCTTACAAGGACCACCGGGTCCCTAAATTTCAGTTGGAAGGTCAAGTCCCTCGCACCCAAGATTGGGACCACCCTCTTGACTCTAGGGCGTACGGAACTTCGTTGATAGGAGTTACGACGTTGATAGGAGTTGACGACTCGGGTGCTCGAGACCTCGGAACTTGACGTGGGCTCGTGACGTCACTCCTGGGGGGTACGACGTCGACTCTGGACTACGTCGACCATGTCCCTCCCTCCTCCCTCCCCCCAAGTCCTACCCCTTGTGCACATATGGACACCGCCTAAGTACAAATACATACCGTTTTGTTTATGTTATAACATTTCATTTTTTATTTATTTATTTAATTGTGTATAAAAGTATTTTTCTTGTACCAAGGTAACAAGAGACCTTCTATAAGGGAGTCCCTAATGTTGTTACAGTTAGCCAAAAATTGGATGTCCTTCACTTTTGCGGTAAGAGACGATACTCGGGTGGAGGGGGACCCAGTCTACTGCGACACGAAAGGAGGAAGTTTGAATGCTAACACCCATCTTGTGGTCACTGTCAAACCGAGAAGTATGAATGAAATACCCATTGGTCACTGTCTGTTCTTGTCGCTCCTTCTACGACCATATCTACTTCCGATACCTCTCGGATTCCTCTTCCACGTCGACCGACTTCACCGGAACTCCTTCGGCACGAAGACGGTTGTTCGGTTGCCTTCTTCCAGACCAATAAACAACGTATGTCGGACGGGGATGTGTGTCCTCAAGAACATAGGAACACAGTTTCACACAGTCGTCGAGAGTTGGACTAGTCAATACCAGACGTGAAGGGTCCTCCGTGGTTTCGTAGGTCCTCTCTACGATCGTCACCTACCTCATTCCTCCGGTACGTTGGTCGTCACCAGACTTTGGTCCAGGGGGCCCGAGGGTACGGCAAAAAGAGACGACGGACATAATGTTCCGTACCACGAAAACGTACTTACCTAGACGAAATTAGGAGGTATATAAAGGACGAAGTAGGTGTATCTGGACCTTACCTTAGAGGTCCTTCTGTGCTGTGAAGACAAAGACTTGACACCCTACAAGTGAAGTATTTGTGATCGTCTTCTTATCGTGTATGACTTCCACGAGGGATTTTAGCAGGGGAACGGGGGTAGGAAGGGGCTTCTACGACCAACTCACTCCCACTCGCCGAGGGAGTACGTACCCCAGTTCAGTGGGACAGAGCGAAACAAGTTAAATGTTTAAGGGTCAGGGTCTCTTACTCTTTAAGTTACGGGGGAGACCAACATCGTGTCTGGTACTAGAGTTTAAGACTGCACTGTCCTTGTAACTTCTCGGGTTTCAGTGTCTCGACCCTCCACCATCTTGGTTACGAGTTTGGTCTCGGGAGACAGAAGAGTCTTTACACGACTCTATCCTCTGGCAGAACGAATGGAAGACACCACACACCTAGGTACCAACTACCCGTTCATGAACATCCCCTGGGATCCCCTCTTTTCGGTCTTCCCCACTTGTCATTGGAAGGAGTGGGGTGGTTTCCTCCTGACAACAAAGACCTTCCAACTGGAGGACGGACAGGAACTGAGACAGTAGGGAGTCTCGTGACTACCCCCTCCCCTCTCGAAGACCAAGGAAGGACACTTACGTAACTCATCTGGGAGGTAGGACCTCTTCTTTACTACCTTTCTCCACCCTTCCTATACGGACCACTACTTTCTGTCGACATTCGTTCTCTGTAGGAGAGACGAGGACCTTACTCACAGACACGAGGAATTAACCCTTTAGTGGACATACAGTCTCCACGATGACCCTTTTGTGATTCTCGTTCCCCGGCTACGTAGAGTCTAGGAGGGCTTACTCGGATCGGAGAGGAGGAGGACCCAGATGGGACTGGGAAAAGACATAAACGGACCCATCTGTCTGAGACGACACCTCGTAGGTATGTCCTCCACCTTCTCCCGACTCCACGGAAGATGGTAGAGAGAAGGAGAGACCAAGAGTAACGGAGGCAAAGAGGTCCTCGGGATTCCAGGGGACTGTGGTCGTACCTCGGGAACTCTTCCTCGAGTAACTATGTCATTCTATAATACCCTTTTCGGTTTGTCGGAAGAACTGTGGCGTTACTCTAAATCACATAACATTTGTACCCTGCGAAGTACCCAATAGGTCCGTTCTTATGACCTTACTCAACGGTAAAGGAGGAGGTCCCCTGGTGGAAATCAGTCCTGAGAAGTGATACTGGGAAGCCCGAACCCACCGGGACGTGCTGACCGAGTATCGAAGGGACTACATGCTTCCGGGGAAGTGGTGATGTTCCGACACTAGGTACTCCTCCTCTAGCACTTCCTGACTCCTCAGACAGCACGACGTCGGGTGTCCCACCGTTTCTCAACCTGTGTTGTATCGCTGACTTATCCTTGTTGTTTCGTACCCGGTCCTTCTCCAAGGAGTGGACACTGTCTGTCCTTGTCACCCAGTGACCTCAGACTGGTGCTCATCCCTCTCGCGCACTTCCTCGGCATCGTGGACATCTGGGTAGACACCCGACCCCAGGGTCCTGGGTCTCCCTTGAGACGGACCTCACGAGGTGCCCCCGGGGCGGGAGGTCGGACGGTCGCGGGTTCCAAGGGTGGGAGCGACTCGTCTACCTTGACCAGTCAGTGAGAGCCTCGACGTCTGGTTGTAGTGCAAGAGAGGACTGGAGTGGTGCCCCGGGGGGGACCCGACTCTCTCTCCCAAAGGACTTGGCTGGACCTTCCTCCTCTGGAACTAGAATCTCGTGTTTCATTGAGATCAGGATTTGTCTCCTGTTTTCGGGATACACACGTTGTTCTCTCCGTGACGTCACTCTTCCGGCGGGTGGCGGTCCTCTCTTTCTAGCTGTCATTGCCTATGAGTCGTGCCCTTTTTTAAGTCTTCATTGAACTTTATACTCCACAACAAATTTTAGGACAATTTTATCATTTATTAAAAATTTTACCTAACAGTAAATTACAAGAAAAAATTTCTTTCTTATATACATATACTTTTTGACTTAGTGAGACAATATGTTGTCTTTAATTGTTGTAGAGTTAAGTTGATCTGAAGTTGTTTGCATTATTCTATTTTATTTAAAATTTTTAGTTGGCCTACACGGCAATAGAACTTTATCTGTTTGATGATGATTTATTTGTCTGATGATTGATGACGACCTCTGGTTTTCTTTTGTACCGTAACTGGGTCTTCTCTAATACCTCACTTTTAACGGTCTTAGAGTGTCCTAGAAACTGGTGGAGAAAGAACTCCCTCATAAGTCACGACGGGACTGGTGGGGGTCCCCGACCTTCCTTGAGGAATCACCCTCCCAACCTCCCTGGTGAGGGCGAGAGAAACACGTCTTCCTACACAATTTGACGCTCCGACTCGTTGAAGTCCCACAGCTGGAGGTAGAGCTAGTGGGTCCCCGCCCTGACGTCCCGCAGACCATGCTGTTACACGACGGCTGTCTCCTTCCCTCGAGACTGTACTTTCGCCCTTTGGTTGGGACATTGGTGGTAGAGACCGACGGTCTCGCCCTTGACGGGCGCAGGGACGAGACCATGTAAAAAGAGGTAACCAGCAAGAAAGTGCAAAAGCGAGGAAGGGAGACAGTGGCCGACACAGAAGGGGAATCGTGTTCCGTCCCTGAGACAAGAGAAAAGGGAAGACGAAAGTGTGGAGGAGAGAGACGAAACAAGGGAGAGGGCTCAAACACTCACAGAGACGTGCGGACAGTAAGAGAGGACCATGACTACGACCTGACCTGTGGTCTGGAACACAGTGTGTCTCGCGTCTTCCCTGACCGACCGGTGTGAGTGGACTCTACTACTACAGGCGTCCCAGCGACCCCCGACTGGTGAGTATCCCCTTCACCGACTCTCTCGGCATCGTAGACATCCATGGGTGTGAGCGGTTTCAGTACCCCGGTTACTTCTTCAGTCGACGCCGTATGGGCGGTCACTCGGAGACAGGTGTAGAGACTTTATCGAGACACGACAAAAGAACTACGTCCTATTTGAACAGTTTGGTGTGGTCACTCACTGTCACCTCCCAGTGTAAGAGGGGGTGGACGTGCTCCCCGGGACCCACCCGACTCTACCACCCAAAACACCTGTGTGGATCTTCGTTTCTCCAACACTCGAAGTCACTCAGTGGAGTCACGAAGGGGACTGTAGACTTCCACATTTAGAAGAGGGGTAAATACTCGTCTCGGTTAGTGGGAACGACACACAGGCCAACCCAAGAGAAATCGGACAAGAGCCCGAGACCGAGTACGAAAAGAAAGACCGTGTACGAAGAGAAAGAGGTCTGGAGTCGGGGGAGACAAATAAGATTCGAGAAGTCGACGACCCAGACGAGAGTCGGAGTGCGTACGTATGAGGTAGGGAAGTCAACTCAGGTTGAGACACGTCGAGGTACCTGACATCGGTCGGGCCGAGGAGACAGGTACCCTAAGAGGTCAACTCTTATGACCTCACCCAACGGTACGAGAGTCGAAGTAGGGTAGGGATTATACGCACCACCCCCGACCCCACCCAGACTCCTACGTATGGGACCGAGGGAAGTGTGAGTAGATCTTACACCCACCACTGACGTCCTGCAACCTTACCTCTACCTCTTTTCTCCCTTGTAAAGGGGTGGACACTGGGGTGGAGTACGGAGACCTCTGAAAGGACCCTGAGGAGGGACCCCGAGGTCGAGGAAGTATACCCTAATGTCGAGGGATGACCCACCGTCCACGACCTAGTGCCAGTAAGGGGTAGGAGGGACGACCGTCCGTCACCGTCGTAGGACAGATTGATTACGGATCCCTCCGAGGAGGAAGGACGTGACTCAGTGGGGTAGGGAGATAAGCTGTGGGACTCAAATTTGAGACTCTCACGCAAGAGACAGGGACCAGGCCAGGACCGACCCCTAGGACTCCTTCAGAACCCGACGTGCCCGTGCACCTGGATCCCATCGTAACGGACGTCCGTACCCACAGGGCCCGACCCGACCTGGGGAGGATGGACACTGGTGTTAGACGTCCCCCAGTGACTCACGCCTGGTCAGCCGAGGTCTTGTGTACATCCTGGGCCGTACAAGAGACCAGTGACCCGGTTCCCACTTCAACAACTTTATTACAGGGACCTCGAGTCTGTTTACGGCAAAGGGTAGACAAAACTTGTCAGACTTAGAGAATTCACCTCTTACCCTCACTGTGACTTCTCAGTGTCAGACAGGATTCCCTTGGTGCCCCGAACCGGTCGGCGAAGAGTATAAATGGATCCTCTCTTCTCCGTGTCGGAAACTCTTCTTTTATCCTTGCCAGTCGAGAGGAGTGACGGGTGCACCAACCCGAAGGGGATATTAAGAAGCTTAAGAGGAGGGGATTTCACATAGTGGGATTACGAGTTCCTGAGGAACCCGGACTCCTGTCTGTCTCTGTGTCAGTTGGGTCCTACCTGTAGTGCCTCTAAGAGTCCTGTACTTAGTGAGAAACCCAACTGTTTTACACTTATTGAAAGGGAGTTTTGTGTTTTTTGGACCCCTAAGGACCCACCAGGTCACCAATCCGGAACCGTGAAAGAGACGGTTCCCAGGTTCAAGTTAGAGACTAGTCCCTTGACTCTAGGGCGTTCAACATGTTACTTCCGTTTTATTTTGTGGTGTCTTTTTGACTACGTACCTGTTCTTCGCTTTCCTGAAGGGACAACGTAAACAACATCGAGTTTTACCATTTCTTAGAAGGACGTTCCGTCCTCTCGTCCCAAGTCAGGGATTCAACTGTTCTAGGGGACCTGTTCCTTTACCGTTGGGGGAGGTATAAGAACGGACCTCTTAGGGAACCTGTCTCCTCGGACCACTCGATGTCAGGTACCCCAGCTTTCCTCAGCCTGTGCTCGTTGATTGTGATTGAGTTGATTCGTCACTTTTTCGGTGAACGGACGTTTCTTCCTTCATTTGGAACTGGGACCGAGGAAACAATCGGTTTGATGTAGTTTACACACTCTTCCAGGTCCACCGGGACGGACTACCGGTGTGGGAAGGGACCCCAGTCCAGATCGTCCGGCAGGACGTCTAGGACAACAATTCCCGGCCAACCTCTACGGTGCTCGGTGGAACATCCCCTCGCAGACACCCGACGTCGGAGAACGAGGGGAAAGTACTATCTTTACCGTGAGTCACCCGAGTCGAGGGTCGAGGATCTGAAGTGTGACACGGAAGTCCAGGTCTCAGGTCTCGACCCGATTGGAGACCTCTCTCACTTCTACTCATAGTTCCGGTTATCCTCCTAGACCCTAGGTGTCCTGTGCATCGAGAGTGACATGAGTGTCCCCAGAGTGGGGTTGGGGGTCACAGGAGACGTAGTCGGTGTTGACGAGACGAGTTGTCTCTTTATTCCCTACCCCTCCTGAGTGGGTGTCGAAGGGTCTAGGAGTCTGAGTGTGTGTTAGGATCTTCCTTTTCGTACAGTCTCTACCGAACAGGACTACCTGGGGTACGAGGAACGTGGGAGTAGGTCCCTTGGACCAGTCACCACACTTCTGGAGGATTAAAGGTGGTATTGGGAGATACTGGTACAGAAGACCTGAGTAACTCTGAGTCCTTCGACTCCTCACACCCCGTGTACCGAGACGAAGACACTCTGTCTTCCGTCTTGACTCGTTTCGACTGTCTCAGTGTCCTACGCCTTCCGCCCGTCACGACAACCATGTCAATCGGACCAAGTACAGTGTACCCTCCTACCGGTCGGAGAAGAGTGCGGTCCCTACCTTCAGACTGGACTCGGTATCGTGACCCGTGCGGAGTACTGGGCTAGTAGTGAAAAACAAAGAGATTTGCGATAGTTGCATTCTCATAAGTTTGTCTAGAACGACGGAAATCCTTCATCATTGACACGAAGTCACATATCGTACGTCTTTCGAAAAGGGTTCGAGTACTATTTAGGGTAATTGGAATTGAGAAGTGTCTTTTCTTTGGTGTACAAGGGTGGAGCATACAGTCCGAGTCACGTCCAACGGTTAATTCCTGAGTAAGTAGCACCTTTGTCACAGTCTGAAATAAAAAGACCCGAGGTTTTAGTAACGTCTACGATTGACGTCGGTCCTTTAATTTTCTGTGAATTAGAAAACTTTCTTTCAATACTGGTTGGATCTATCGTATAAGTTTTCGTCTCTGTAATGAAACGGTTGTTTCCAGGCAGATCAGTTCCGATACCAAAAAGGTCACCAGTACATACCTACACTCTCAACCTGACACTTCTTTCGACCCGTGACTTCTTAACTACGAAAACTTGACACCATAACCTCTTCTGAGAACTCCCAGGGAACCTGACGTTCCTCTAGGTTGGTCAGGTAAGACTTCCTCTAGGGTCCTCTAGTCGGGACCCTAAAGAAACCTTCCTTACTACGATTTCGACTTCGAGGTCATAAAACCGGTGGAGTACGCTTCTCAACTGAGAAACCTTTTCTGAGACTACGACCCTCCCTAACCCCCGTCCTCCTCTTCCCCTGCTGGCTCCTACTCTACCGACCTGCCGGAGTACCTGAGCTACCTGCACTCAGACTCACTTGAGGCCGTCGACCACTACCTGTCCCTCCGGACCGCACGACGTTAAGTACCCCAGCGTTTCTCATCCTGTGCTGACTAGTTGACTTGACTTGACTTGACTTGACTTGACTTGTCTTTGAAAATAAGACGTACGAATACTCTCCTGGTCTGTACGTATAATACCGAGAAACTTTCATACTTTTTTAAGATATACCATTATATACACTAATTCCTTGATTGACACAATCAAAGTCCACATGTCGTCACACTAAGTCAATATGTATATGTACGTAGATAACGAAAAGTTTAAGAAAAGGGTGAATCCATCAATGTCTTATAATTCATCTTAAGAGACAAAATATGACATCCAGAAACAACCAGTAGGTAAAAATTACATTGGCACACATATGAAGTATGGGTTTGAATGTTATATTGGAGGGGGCTGTGATAGCGAGGACCATTGGTATTTAAGTAAGAGAAGCTCAGACAAAACATTTTTTCAAGTCAAAAAATCTACAGTGTTTATTCGCTGTAGTACACTATAAACAGAAAGAGACTGAGAGGAAGACTTTAGTAAAGCACTGACACTCACCTCTGAAACGTGTGTGTTGTGAGAGAGACAGAGAGAGAGAAGGAGGGAAAGGTTAGGTTGTTGGTACGTACATGTGTTTCTATTACACACATTTCCACTGACATCACAAAAAAATCCTCCCCCTAAACAACACGGAGTTGTCCACCTGTTGGAACGAAGGATCTATGAGTGTCCTTGAGTTTCATTCACTTCATCTCCGAAGGTTCGAGGTCTTACAAACTCCCTCCCAGCACAGGTACTGTTAGTTGAGGTTTGACCCTGTTTTACCGGATCGAGAAAGTCTTCCGGTTCCCGTCTGTATGTGGGTCAAGTCGACAACAAGTATCTGTCCTTTCTTTGAGTCATTCCCGTCGCTGAGGTGTGGTAACACGACCCCCACTGCCAACAATTGTAATCACTACGAGGGATTCATTATTTAGACCCGGGAGAACTAGTATACATATATCACTTCATTGTCATGTCAGTGGGAAGAATTTTAGAAAATGAATGATAGTACAAAGTCTTAACTCGATATAAAAACAGTAAAGTCAAACACGTAAAGATGACGGTACATCACAACGTAACGTCTATAATTTTGGTGTTTAAAAATTTTTAATTCTTTTTAATAACTTCATATCAAGTAAAGACGGTATGTTGTTTAACTAAGTCGAGTTGTATATATAAGAAAAGGTAATACTAAATACCGTTCTATGACTTATCTTAAGGGACACGGTATGACATCCTGGAGTAAGGAATGGGTAAGATACATATTTATCAACGTAGACGAGTAGGGTTCGAGGGTCAGGAAGGAAGGAACCGTTGATGTTCGGACAAGAGATACAGACACTCAGACAAGGACAAAGTAACTATACAAGGAAAATCTAGGTGTATACCCACTATAGTGTACTTTTAACAGAAAGAGAAAGACAGACGAAGGTAATTATACAATTTGAGGTCCAGGTAGGTACGACGACGTTTACCGTACTAAAGTAAAAAATTTGCAGACCCACTATAAGGTAAGAGTCACACATATTTGTATATGTAGAAGAAATAGGTAAGTAGAGAGCTACCTGTTAATCCGACAAGGGTACAGAACCGATAACATTCAAAACGACGAGACTTGTATCCCCACGTACTTAGAAAAGTTCCATATCAAAAAAAGGTCTATACACGAGTCCTGACCTTAACAACCTAGTATACCTTTGAGACAATAGTGAGAAAACCTCCTTGACGGTATGACAAAAGGTGTCACCGACGTGACCAAAGGTAAGGGGGTTGTCACATTCTTCCAAAGGGAGAAGAGGTGTGGGAGAGGTCTTAGAAAATAAGTAGATGACAGATTACTACCGGTAAGACTAGCCATACTCCACCATGGAGGAACGTCACAGTTAAATGGAAAGAGATGATTAATCCTTACGACTCTTCTAAGTATACGGACGACCGGTAGACGCATAGAAGAAAATTTGGTGTCTATAGTTAACACTCTCATTGCAATACCTAAAGTAGATTTTAGTTGTTCTGGAGACGATTACAGAGTACTTACACGAGACTCAGGTTGGAGTGAAACGAAAAGTTCCCTGTCTCACTACTCCAGAAGTCCTTTCCTTATCACTGAAATAAACCTTTCGGTCGTCTGGTTGCTCTACCGCTTGAACACGGGGTGTCTTAGTAGAATGGACTCAATCTACCCGAAAAACCCCTCACTCTCCCTACCAGGTTGTCACAAATGACTTGTATTTTATTGGGATTGGGAACCCCTTCTTTTAAGGTTCTTCTTCCCTCTTGTTATATCTAATTTATGGGTGTACACTTGAGTGTGAAAGTGTGAATGTGTGTGTGTGTGTGTGTGTGATTTTCCCCTCCTTCACACCGACCAACAACGTCATAAAATTAATTCTTTAATTACCGACACAACCGAGAAACAGCGACACGTGTCGGAAAGAGATCAACACCCTTCCCCCGACGAGAAACGACACCACGTCCCAGAGAGTAACGGCACCGAAGAGAACAACACCTCGTGGGCGAGATCCGTGTACCCGAACACCGACTGCCCAAATTGACGTGACTCCGTGCACCTTAGAAGGGCCAGAGTCCTAGTCCGGACACAGGGGGTGTACCCGTCCGTCTAAGGGTTGGTGACCTGGTGGGAAAAAAGGGGGAATTAAATAAATAGAAATTAATTTCCTGTTAACGTCATGACTCTACCGAAGGTGGTATGTAGTCGTACCTAGTCGGTAGCGACATGAATGCAGGGGAGGTGACGCCTTAGAAAATTAGGACCTTGGGAAACAAGAACTTCGACAAGTACGTCCAGACCAGTATTACAGGGAGATTCAGGGACTGTTCTGTTTTCGAAGACAGACAAGACGGTGAAAAATTAGAGAAATGCTTACCGTTCATGATATGGAAAGTCCAGGTCTCGGAACTATTATCAAAATCAGGGTGTCAGCACAGACTCAGAAACACTAGGGTACCCGACGTCGGGCGGTCTGAGGAGACAGGTACCCCTAAGAGGTCCGTTCTTACGACCACACCCAACGGTAAAGGAAGAGGTCCTCTAGAAGGGTTGGTTCCCAAGTAGAGTCCAGAGGACGTAACGTCCGTCTAAGAAATAGTAGACTTAGTGGTCCTTTCGGGTGGTCATTGTATTACACTAAGTTATAAAGGAGGGTGTTAATTGTAACGGTAACAAAAGGTAAATGAAAATTGGACCTGTACTACCCTAAAACCGTAGTACGAAAGTGAGAGTCACGTCGTATTGTGACTACACCTTATATGGTATTTAAATTTTTATCTTCATACTTATGTTACGATCTAAAGATTATTTTTTTTGTCTATACGTTGTTCGTTGTTTCTAAATGACATATCGTGCTCCTCGATATCAGTTATAGAACATTATTGGATTTTACCTCTTAATAGACTTTTTATTACATGCGCACAAACATATTGACTTTTAGTGGAAGGACACGTGGACTTTGTAACATTCGGTTGATGTGAGTTATTTTATACATATAATACTCTAATTTTTACCTTGGTCATTTTATTTATGTGAAATTTTACTTTACTTTCTTTTACTTCAGTGAGTCAGCAGAGACTGAGAAACGTTGGGATACGTGACATCCGACCGTCCGAGGTCACAAGTACCCTAAAAGGTGTGTTCTTATGACCTTCCGTAGTGGTAAAGGAAGAGGTTTATCACGTCCGGTTGACGTCATATGAGGGACTACCAGACACACGAGTGAGAGTGTAAGGTTGAGACGTATGTCACATACGTGTACCCGTGGGACTCGACGGGTCTTCTCAGAGTCGGGTCTACCACTCAAACACCTTCCAGGGACCTTCCTTCAGTCTCCGACTCAGGGTCCTGGAGAGGTGGTGAGTGACGTACCGAGTCGAGTCCTTGGGAAGGTCCAAAGTGGTCGTCGTGAGATCTTAGGGTCACGGGGGTGGAGTGGGGAGTTGTTCAAGGGTCCCGAGTTCACTCTGTACCCAGGGACCTCGGGACACTCTTAAGTGGACGTCCCAAGGTCCAGGAGACCGGGTCTGAGTCGGGACCTTCACTCTCTAAACGGTGACTTTCGTACCCGACAAACAGAGGGGCAGTCCTAGGGACCGGGGATGTCGACGGGTTCGGGACTCCAAGGGCACTTGACCCCCGTCCCACCCGTAGGACACGGGAGAACGCCAGGGGAGGGACGGGACGTGTAGACCGGTTCCGTCTCTTCGAGTCTCCCCTACCTTCCGTACAGACGTCGAGACTTGTGGGTCGACGGGGATGGGGGTGGGACTTGTCTACTTCTCTGGTGTCCCGGGATCTCCAGTTTGTCCTACACTAGGGACCTCCCACAGCGTCGGAGAACCCCAAGGGTGCCGGCACCCGGGTGACGTTCCCCCGCCGGGGAGACACCTGGACCGAGACTACAGAGGTCCGTCCCGAGTCCTCCGTAGATCGGGGCTGGACTCCAGAGTGGAGAAAGAGAAAGACGGACCAGAATGGCGGACGAGATCTCCCACCCTGGACCCAAGAGCAGGACTCAGTCGGGACCTGTCAGACCGAGGTTTATTCTGAGTCTTAAAATAAAAGGGTCAGAGTAGGTCTTTACCCTAAATGAAGAGCAGAACCCAGTCAAGTATTTAATAACGTCTCGTGGATGAGACATGGTCTGTAACTACGATATGTCTTCTTTATGTGGGTACTGGGTCCATTTGGGTAGGAGACATCCACGAACTTCTTGATTCTAAGACGTCTTACGCTCGTAGTTCACGACTATTAGTTAATAAAAAAAATTTTCTTTTTATACTCTTATTGACCCGAGGTACAGATGTGACATGTGTAATTTTTTTTTTACTTCGAGGACTTGAGACCAGGTTCGTGAATTATCGTTTTTTTTTTTTTTTTTTTTTTTTTTAACCCTTTTCATTTTTGTCACTGTCACTGTCTAAAAGAAAGGAACCCGAGGTTTTAATGACGCCTATCATTGACGTCGGTATTTTAATTTTCTGGAAAGAGGAACCTACTTTTCGACACTGTTTGGATCTGGCACATAATCTTTCGTCACACGGTTGTCTCCAGGCATATCATTTTCGACACCAAAGAATCATCCGTATATGTCTACACTCTCAACCTGTATTTCTTCCGACTCGTAACTTCTTGTGTGAAAATCTGACACCACGACCCGTTCTGAGAGCTCTCAGGAAACCTGTCGTTCCTCTAGTTGGGCTAGTTAGGATTTCCTTTAGTTGGGACTCTTATAAGTAACCATCCTGACTACGACTTCGACTTCGACGTTATTAAACTGGTGTACTACGTTTCTTGACTGATAACCTTTTCTGGGACTACGACCCTTTCTAACTCCCGTTCTCTTCTCCCACTGTCTCCTACTCTGCCAACCTACTGTAGTACCTGAGTTACCTGAACTGAAACCCGTTTGAGACCCTCTATCACTTCCTGTCTCTTCGGACCGTACGACGTCAGGTACCCCAACGTTTTCAGTGTGTACTGAATCACTGACTTGTTGTTGTTGCAGATGTGACATGAACTCCCTTGTCGACGAACTCCTTCACCTCACGGTACCCCATCCTCACTCATGTAAGATCTCTCTTTTCTTGTAAGGTGTCTTGGGACCTGTGTCCGTGAATGACTCCCCCCTCAACCACCACCAGTACAGTCAACGACAGGTGACAAGTTCCTACTACTCAAATTAAAAATCTTTTTACCTTATATGTTCGTTCTCTGAGATACTATTTTTGTAAATACTACCAGTATAAAATAATCGTCGATATCTCTTTTTCCTTTAATCTCAAATTTAAATTAAAAAAATTAATTTTTCTATTAAGAACTAGAAGTTAATAAGGTTATACTCACACAGTTGATCGTAAGATTTACTAAATACACCTAAAAGGTATAATTTTAACGGGGAATTATTCCGTTTTTGGGTAATTGTTCACTACCTTTACTATCAGAAGGAAACACAGATGAAAACTAACCCTCATCCTTTCATTGAACAACTCGGACTCACAAGAGTCTTCTGGACCTTGCTCTCTCGTGTGTTTACAATTTACCGGATAAAAGGCACACACACACCATTTCGTAGTGATGCTTGTTTCGATCACCTCCACTACCTTAAGGTCAATTCGATAAAGTTCAGGACTTTCTACTACGACACTTTCACGACGTGAGCTATACGGTAGTTGAAACCTTTTGAGTCGTCATCGGTGTTCTGACCTTTTTCAGTCAAAAGTATTGTTAGGGTTTCTTTCCGTTACGGTTTCTCACGAGTTTGATGGCGTGTTAACGTGAGTACAGTGTGCGATCATTTCATTATGAATTTTAAGAGGTTCTGTCCGAAGTCGTTATGTACTTGACACTTGAAAGTCTACAAGTTCGACCAAAATCTTTTCCGTCTCCTTGGTCTCTAGGTTAACGGTTATAGGCGACCTATTAGTATTTTCGTTCACTCAAGGTCTTTTTATAGATATAGACGAAATAACTGATACGGTTTCGGAAACTGACCCACCTCCCGTTATTTGACACCTTTTAAGACTCTCTCTACCCTGATGGTCTGGTGGACTGGACGGAGAACTCTTTGGACATACGTCCAGTCCTTCGCTATCAATCTTGATCTGTACCTTTTGGTCTCACCAAGGTTTATCCTTTTCCTCATACAGTTCCGACATATAACAGTGGGACGAATAAATTGGATATACGTCTCATGTAGTACCCTTTGTGGCCCGACCTCCTTCGTGTTCGACCTTAGTTCTACCGACCTTCTTTATAGTTATTGGAGTGAATACGTCTACTGTGGCGGGAATACCGTCTTTCACTTCTTCTTGATTTCTCGGAGAACTACTTTCACGTTCTCCTCTCACTTTTACAACCCAATTTCGAGTTGTAAGTCTTTTGCTTCTAATACCGTAGCCCAGGGTAGTCAAGTCAAGTCAGCGAGTCAGTACAGACTGAGAAACATTGGGGTACTTAGTGTCGTGCGGTCCGAAGGGACAGGTAATGGTTGAGAACCTCAAGTAAGTCTGAGTGCAGGTAGCTCAGTCACTACGGTAGGTCGGTAGAGTAGGAGCCAGCAGGGGAAGAGGAGGACGGGGGTTAGGGAGGGTCGTAGTCTCAGAAAAGGTTACTCAGTCGAGAAGTCTAGTCCACCGGTTTGTTGACCTCGAAGTCGAAATCGTCGTAAGGAAGGTTTCTTTAGAGTCCCAATTAGAGGAACTCTTACCTGACCAACCTAGAGGAACGTGAGGTTCCCTGAGAGTTCTCAGAAGAGGTTGTGGTGTCAAGTTTGTGTAGTTAAGAAGTCACGAGTCGGAAGAAGTGTCAGGTTGAGAGTGTAGGTATGTACTGATGACCTTTTTGGTATCGTAACTGATCTGCCTGGAATCTGCCGTTTCATTACAGAGACGAAAACTTATACGATAGATCCAACCAGTATTGAAAAGAAGGTTCCTCATTCGCAGAAAATGTGGATAATGATAAGGAGTTTTACCGTGTAATAATAATAACTAAATGTTCTAACGAAAAATTTATATGGAAATGTGGGAAATCTGACCTTCTCTAAGTGAAACAGAGAGGGAATAGGATTAGTATAGCCCGGAGTATTTTCTAAAGTTAGCTGATATAATGGAGTTCCATACGAATTGTCAGGATGATACACAGTTTTAAAACATCGGTTCCGAAATGTAGGTTACACTGTCGTTAAGGAAGTACGTGTATAGTAATTATTATATGACATTGATGTTTTTCCTCTTTATTATAAAACTGTGACTATAATAAGAAATAAGATTATAAGAAATCTGAGGTCTCTTTTGACTAATTTTATTTTAGAAAAAACTTTAACACTTTGGCTAAGAAGAATGTGCACGTCAATTCTTTTCTAATTGAAGAATTTTATGAAAAAACCTCGAGGTCAAGACAGACCCTTTGTTTGTGTCCGGATTCTTTTTGGGATTTCAATTGAGAATAGTACAGGAACCCTATGTGTTAGTTGAGATAGACCCTGAGGTCGGTATTTGTTTAACCATCTTTCTTTATATATATATAGTTTTTCTATAAAATTTCACCTTTTCTATAAAGTTTACCTTTTGACAGAGAGAGTCAGATAGATTTTAATAGATTCAAAGTTATATACAGAAACTAAAACCTATTATACTTTAATTACTCGGGATAAATTTAAGTTCAAGTGCACTCGACTTTTTATAAGTTATAATTTATACAAATAAATTTATATTTATATTAAATTTATATTAATAAAAGATTAGATTAATTCTGTACAGAATTTAGTAGTTGTAATATATTATGAAAATAATACGGATCCAAATTCTATTTGATTTAAACAGTTGTTTTTCCATTGAGAAATATATATATATATATATTTACTCTACTTTTGAAAATCTATTTGATAATTTTTATTAAATAAAAATTATTTCATTAGATAATAATATTAGATTTTATTAGAGGAATAACGGTTTAAATCTGAATTTAACTTCTTTCATCCCTTTTGGTGATCTGGTAAGTCCATACTGGATTTAGTTTAGGGAATACTAATATGCCACCTTCACTCTTTATCTAAATTCCCGGATCTAGACTATCTATCTTTCGGACTGCTTGATACCTGACTCCAAACACTGTAACATGTCCTCTGTCCCTAGTTCTGGTAGGGATGCCTTTTCTTTACGTTTTTTCGTTTTTTCCGAGGGGACAGACCCCTCCGGAATGTTTATCGACACTTTTCTTCTCTTCGTTCTTCGTTTCCTCTTTTCCTTTCTATATTTGTAGACTTACGTCTCAAGGTTTCTTGTCGTTCTTCTCTATTCTTTCGGAAGAAGTCGTTAGTTACGTTTCTTTATCTCCTTTTCTTGTCTTACCCTTTCTGATCTCTAGAGAAGTTCTTTTACTCTCTATGGTTCCCTTGTAAAGTACGTTTCTACCCGAGCTATTTCCTGTCTTTACTATACCTGGATTGTCTTCGTCTTCTATAATTCTTCTCCACCGTTCTTATGTCTCTTGACATGTTTCTTCTAGAAGTTCTGGTTCTATTAATGCTACCATAGTAGTGAGTGTCAATGGATCTCGGTCTGTAGGACCCTACACTTCAGTCTACCTGGAATCCTTCGTAGTGATGTTTGTTTCGATCACCTCCACTACCTTAAGGTCAACTCGATAAAGTTTAGGATTTTCTACGACGACACTTTCACTACGGAAGTTATACGGTCGTTTGAACCTTTTGAGTCGTCATCGGTGTCCTGACCTTTTCCAGTCAAAAGTAATGTTAGGGTTTCTTTCCGTTACGGTTTCTTAAGAGTTTGATGACGTTTTAACGTGAGTAAAGTGTACGATCATTTCATTACGAGTTTTAAGAGGTTCGGTCCGAAGTCGTTATGCACTTGCCACTTGAAGGTCTACAAGTTCGATCAAAATCTTTTCCGTCTCCTTGGTCTCTAGTTTACCGGTTGTAGGCGACCTAGTACCTTTTTCGTTCTCTCAAGGTCTTTTTGTAGATAAAGACGAAATAACTGATACGGTTTTGCAAACTGACCCACCTAGTCTTATTTGACACCTTTTAAGACTTTCTCTACCCTTGTGCTCTGGTGGATTGGACGGAGAACTCTTTAGACATACGTCCAGTCCTTCGTTGTCAATCTTGACCTGTACCTTGTTGTCTGACCAAGGTTTATCCTTTTCCTCATACAGTTCCGACATATAACAGTGGGACGAATAAATTGAATATACGTCTCATGTAGTACTCTTTGTGACCCGACCTCCTTTGTGTTCAACCTTAGTTCTAACGATCCTCTTTATAGTTTTTGGAGTCGATACGTCTACTGTGGTGGTAATACCGTCTTTCACTTCTCCTTGATTTTTCCGAGAACCACTTTAACTTTCTCCTCTCACTTTTTCAATTCGGTTGAAAATCGAATTTCGAGTTGTAAGTCTTTTGCTTATAGTACCTTAAACCAAGGTAGTGAAGTACCCTTTATCTACCCCTTTGTCACCTTTGTCACAGTCTGAACTAAAAAAACCCGAGGTTTTAGTGACGTCTACCACTAACGTCGGTACTTTAATTTTCTACGAATGAGGAACCTTCCTTTCAATGCTGGTTGGATCTTCTGTATAAGTTTTCGTCTCTGTAATGAAACGGTTGTTTCCAGGCAGATCAGTTCCGATAACAAAAAGGTCACCAGTACATACTTACACTCTCAACCTGACACTTCTTTCGACTTGTGACTTCTTAACTACGAAAACTTCACACCACAACCTCTCCTGAGAACTCTCAGGGAACCTGACGTTCCTCTAGGTTGGTCAGGTAAGACTTCCTCTAAGTCAAGTCAAGTAAAGTCAGCGAGTCAACACAGGCTGAGAAACGCTGGGGTACTTACCGCGGGACCCTAAAGAAATCTTCCTTACTACGATTTCGACTTTGAGGTCGTGAAACCGGTGGAGTACGTTTCTCAACTGAGTGACCTTCTGAGACTACGACCCTCCCTAACCCCGGTCCTCCTCTTCCCCTGCTGGCTCCTACTCTACCGACCTACCGTAGTGACTGAGCTACCTACACTCAGACTCACTTGAGGCCCTCAACCACTATCCGTCCCTCCGGACCGCACGACGTCAAGTACCCAGCGTTTCTCAGCCTGTGCTGACTCGCTGACTTTACTTGACTTGACTTTTATTATAGAATCCTAACCCCATTGAATTCAAAGATCTCAATATGATTTGATTTATTATTTTCCAATAATTTATCGATCCAGTAAAGGTTTATTTTATTCTAAAATTTTGTAATTAATGACTTGTAATTGAAGGAGAATGTCTTTTTGATTTTTCTAAAATTTGATAATTATATTTACATATAAATATATATAATATATATAATATTATACTATATTATTTATATAAGTCGTTACATATGTTACGATTATATGTTCTGTGAAGTATCAAAGATTTCTTTTCATTTTATATATGAAAATTATTTTTCTATATTCTTTACCGTCCTATGTCCTACGAACCCCGACCACGTGACCCTACTGGGTCTCTCTACCATACCCCTCTCTCCACCGTCCCCCCAAGTCCTAACCCTTAAGTACATGTGGACACCGTCTAAGAACAACTACATACCGCTTTGGTTATATCATAACATTTCATTTTATTTCATTTTTTTTTCGGTTCATTTTACTACTTATGTTTTTATATGTATTCCAAATACTGTTCACTTTCTCTTAAGATACCGTTTATCTACATTGAGTAACGGGGCTTGAAAGAAGGAGAAGGAACAATGTAAAGAGTTAGTTATGTTTAAGAAGAAGAAAATCTACCCGGAGTGGAGAGGCTCCACTTTGATGTGCTGTACAATATTCGGTGGATAGTTGAATGAAACGTTATTACTCTTGTGGATTAAGATATTTTGTCTGGTACCAGGTCGGATATAAAGATTCGTCAAGTTCGTTAAAAATGTAAGTAAGAGATAATTTGTCTAATGTCTGTAAGGAATAATAGGTGTTCGTGTTTTGTATTAATTTGTTTGTGTAATGTGTGACTTCGATGTTTATTTTTAAATTTATTCCCCTATATGTGTCCTTGTGAAAATAGAAGGAAAATAGATTTCGTTTGAAATGATCTAAGATTTCGTTATATAAGAAATTCGGATATTGATGACAATTATATCGAAATAAAGACAAAGGTCAGACATTCTAAGAATTTTGTTTTATTGTAGTTGAAGTTACGGACAAAGTGTTATGTTTTGATTTTGTTGTATTTTTTCTGTGGTAAACGGTTTATTCAATAAACAAGGATTCTCATAGTTTTCACGTTTTATAAGTGGAAGAAAAGTCCAGACAGAACTTTCATATTAGTAGAAGGGATTGTGTGTCTTTTCTCTCTAAGTTGTCGGTGGTCCGACGCAAAGAAAGGACCCCTGTTCCAGTTTATAAGCCTATACTCGTCGTAAAGTAAACAGTGCAAGACGTAGTCGAAAAGTTATTAAAGTGAATCCTTTTTTACAAACTCACAAACGAGGATTAGGAAATGGGGTTTATTGTGTTTGGTGCATTTTGTGTCAGTCTAGGGTAAAGAAAAATATAGTCCTTTTTACACACGTGACTTACTCCTTCTTTAGTTGGGTAATTAAGTTTTGGTGTCGGTTCATCGTCAGGGGTTTGTCTAGAGATCTACTAAAAAAGAAAATGACTTTATAAAGGATCCTTACAAAAGTAGTAATAGTGAAAGGAAAGAAAGATACTGACAACAATTATATCGAAATAAACAAAATTTTAAAATTTTGAATGGTGTTCCTCTATAAAACTGTTTTCGTCTTTTTGTAAAACTTTGTAATTTCTGTGGAGGGAAGGAAACGGATAAACTATAGTTCTCCCCAATTGATTAGTTACCTTTAGATTCTTTGATTAGAATGTCCCCTTCCCCATATGAGGATAAAGAGATCTACCTAGGTTGATTGAGTGTACCGAAGGAGAAGTCTTCTAAGTTGGATTCCCCCGGGGGTCGTCAGTTTCATCTCTACTTTGTTGTTTTTGGGGTCCTCCTTCTTTAAGATCATGTTCGGTACCTCCGAAATTTTTAAAGGTTTTTTACGGTGTGAACTACAGTGGTTGGAATACTAGAGGGATGGACCCCTGTTTATTTTTGGGAACGATTAGTTCGACTTTTAGACTAAAGAGTTGTCCCTTAGGGAGCCTTAGGACTTTTATAAAAAAAAAAAAGTGATACGAACGAAACGAACGAAAACGAAGGGGACGAGTCCGACTGAACTAACTAGTGTGAATAAACCGAATATATGGATTGGGGGGGGAAAAAATAACATCCAATATTTTACCTGTCTATATCCTGGTTAGCATAGGTGATTGTTGAGTTGTGTATACGGGGGAGAAACCTTGAACCTCCCCGGGAGAGTAGGACTCTTTCTTCCTTCTGATTAATTGTAAAGAGATCCGATACTTTAGAAAGGAAATACGTACCCGGGTTGCTTTAATATATAATTACAATCAGCTGTTTGTACCCGAAAACAGGACGGAGGCTTTCTCCTGAAACCTGCGACGAACCTAATAAATGACGGGAAAGAAACAGGCACTTGGTACAAATATGATGACTTTGAAATCCCTTTCTCAACTCCTTTCTTGTTTCTTGTGATACGTTTCCCAAATGATTATTCTTGAAATTTATATGAGACCAAGCAACCCTGTTTACAGTCCGGTTTAGTCCTTTTAATTACAAATACCGATTAGTATGTTAACAGCTAACCCCTGGGGGACCATACACCAATAGATTGACGAGTCTACTACAATTGTCGTGACACACACGAATACAGTGAGTTCATCGTATCCTCCAGTGATTGTGATGTCACCTCGTGATGGTGCTGTCTCCTGAAGAACCCACCGAACTGCCACCTTACCAGGGTGGAGCAGGAGCTTAGTAGCAGCTATTTGTCTAACCCGGACTTGTTACCCTGTAGACCTTTGAACGACGTTCCTGGCTCCTTGGACCCTGAACCTGGCCTGTTAAGTGTCCCTGTTCAGCATCGGTATCGTTAATAAAGAAAGTGATATTACTTAGTATAAAATATGTTCGGACACAAGGTGAAGGAAAACAACATCGATATCCTTTAAATGTTAAGTTATTCTGAAATACAAGACATTAAACGTATTTAACATTTAATCTATGAACAGAATTGATGAGATAAAGGACCTCTTTACTGAGGGAAAACTAAGAAACTAGAACTGTATTAGACACCAATGGTTATTTAGAGGTCACCGGGACCCTTCTTCCGGAGTACCGACCTGAACGAAGGACCAATGAATGATTTGACGAGGTCACTAGATTTGCTAAGCAACCTACCGACTAAGAACCGTAAACCCCTAATTATCGATAAACGTGGTGACGACGACAGTGACCACAACGAAATGTTTGGAGTTAAGTTTGTGTATTAAAATAGGTTTTAACCTGATTTCTACGAGTATGATACACCCGGTGAGTCCGAGTCTATCTACTCCTATAAGGTCTATTTTATGTCCTTGATTTTTGTCGGTAGTTTACCCAACCTCTAGTTAATTATCTACATGTTTTTGTCCACTACGATTTTACACTAACCTTAAGATGAGTCAAAACGTAATGAGGACAAGTAAAGTTATTATCACGGATGTTGACCCTTGTTTAGTTTAAAGTAGATGTTTTGTATGTACTGTTACGGAGAGACTTACATGTTAATAATGTTTTTCTTTAGAAACTTTGAAAAAGAGTATCAGACGGGAGAAGGTGATTAAACCTTTGAAATCGACTTGTTGATCGACTAGTTAATAGACCCGATCTGGGTTCATCCTACCAAAGTTTCGTAAGGGGTGTCGTAGCCCAGACCTTGACATTAAAACCACTAAGAGAACTGTTAACATAAACAGTGGATGGTAACGGAAGTCCGTTTCTAGCAATTTTGATTTGTTTGAGACTACCAGTCTTGAGAAAAATGTTTATAATATTCATTCATTCTCCCTTAACAGTCCCTTACAAATTACCCTCCTGAGGATACACGACAAAGAGTATTTAGGAGACAAGGAATAGTTGAAGACGGTCTCCGCTCATCTTGACGTGCGTCGAGAGTCCTGACTCCAGTAACACACTCTGTCCGGACCCAGAGGAAGTCATTTGCAAGAGGAATACTGTTTTGACGGGTCAGAGCTAGGAGAAAGAACTCTATACCTAACAGAGGTCTGGAACACTGGTAACAATTAGGGAACAAGGGAACCATTACCAACGACATGCAAACCAAAAGACTAGAAATAGTAACAGCTTTCTTTAAAGAACATGTAGTCAGAAATATATGAGTGTCTTTCTAGTAATTTCGTGGAAACGAGGTAGTCTCGAACCCAAGGGCACAGAAAGAGAGAGAGAGAGAGAGGGAGGGAGACCAAGAGAGAAAGTGAAAGAATAACAGCTGAGACCTGGTGGCCCAAGACCAGGTAATTTCCTGGGGTTGTACGGACCTCACGAGGTACCCCCGGGACGGAAGGTCGCACGCCCGCGGTTTTCAAGACGGGGAGGGACTCGTCTACCTTGACGACTCCGTACGAGCCTCGACGTCTCGTTCCAGTGTAAGAGAGGACTGGAGTCGTACCCCAGGGGGACCCGACTCTCTCTCCTAAAGAACCTGTCTGGACCTTCCTCCTCTGGAACTGAATCTCGTGTTTCATTGAGATCAGGATTTGTCCCCTGATTCGGCCTTCACCCGTTGTTCTCTTCGTGACGTCACTCTTCCGGCGGGTGGCGGTTCTCTCTTTCGGGGTGTCGTTCCCTATACACCGTGTCCCTTTTGAAGTCTTTATTGAAATTATTGTCTCACAGTGAATAATAGGAAATAAATAAATAAATAAAAAACCACTATCATTGATCTAAATAAAGTCACTAACAAATTTTAAAAGAATTTTTAAAATGAAATATTATGTCATAACTAAAACGGTATGTAGTTGTACTTACACGGTGCACACATGTACTCAAGGGTTAGGACTTGTGGGGAGGGTAGAGGGAGGGACATGGTAGAGAGACCCAGTGGGGTCACGTGGTCGGCGTTCGTAGGACATAGGACGTAGCTTGGATCTGACCGCTAAGCAAAGAATGTACTATAATATGTACAAAGTTACGGTAAGAGGGTTTAGTAGGGTGGGAGAGGGAGAGGGTGTTTCAGGTTTTCAAACGAGATATGTAGACACAGAGAAAACGACAGAGCGTATGTCCCAATAACAATGGTAGAAAGATTTAAGACATATATACACAGTCATATGGTATAACCACAAAAAGAAAGACCGAATGAAGTGAGACATATTAGCCGACGTCAAAGTAGGTGGAGTAATCTTGACTAAGTTTACATAAGAAAAATTGCCGACTCATTATGAGGTAACACACATACATAGTGTCGAAAGAATAGGTAAGTAGACGACTACCTGTAGATCCAACGAAGGTACAGGACCGATAATATATGTCACGACACTACTTGTAACCCCATGTACACAGAGAAAGTTAAGACCAAAGGAGCCACACATACGGGTCGTCACCCTAACGACCCAGTATTCCGTCAAGATAAGGGTCAAAAAATTCCTTAGAGGTGTGACAAGAGGTATCACCGACATGATCAAACGTAAGGGTGGTTATCACATTCTCTCAAGGAAAAAGAGGTGTGGGAGAGGTCGTAAATAACGAACATCTGAAAACCTAGTGTCGGTAAGACTGACCACACTTTACCATGGAGTAACAACAAAACTAAACGTAAAGAGATTATTACTCACTACAACTCGTAGAAAAGTACACAAACAATCGGTAGGCATACAGAAGAAACCTCTTTACAGATAAATCAAGAAACCGGGTAAAAAACTAACCCAGCAAATAAAAAGACCTTAACTCGACGT
>SJYO01050415.1:50954854-51043353 GCA_006410555.1 Capra ibex
CCGACTCATTATGAGGTAACACATATACATGGTGTCGAAAGAATAGGTAAGTAGACGACTACCTGTAGATCCAACGAAGGTACAGGACCGATAATATTTGTCACGACGCTACTTGTAACCCCATGTACACAGAGAAAGTCAAGACCAAAGGAGCCACACATACGGGTCGTCACCCTAACGACCCAGTATTCCGTCAAGATAAGGGTCAAAAAATTCCTTAGAGGTGTGACAAGAGGTATCACCGACATGATCAAACGTAAGGGTAGTTGTCACATTCTCTCAAGGGAAAAGAGGTGTGGGAGAGGTCGTAAATAACGAACATCTGAAAACCTAGTGTCGGTAAGAGTGACCACACTTTACCATGGAGTAACACCAGAACTAAACGCAAAGAGACTATTACTCACTACAACTTGTAGAAAAGTTCACAAACAATCGGTAGACATACAGAAGAAACCTCTTTACAGATAAATCAAGAAACCGGGTAAAAAACTAACCCAGTAAATAAAAAGACCTTAACTCGACGTACTCAACGAACATATAAAAACTCTAATCAACAAACAGTCAACGAAGTAAACGATAATAAAAGAGGTTAAGACTTCCGACAGAAAAGTAGGACGATATATATATATCCTTGTTGACTTTGTGAGATTACATGTAGTGGTTAATCGTTGTAGTTTTTAGTTGATCTGAAGTTGTTGTTTTTATTCTTTTTATATATGAGATTTTTAGTTACTCTACACACCGACAGCACTTTTTGCCTTGGATGATCGATGACGACCCTGGTAGTCTTTTGTACCATAACTGAGTCTTCGTCTATAATACCTCACCTTTAACGGTCTTAGAATGTCCTAGAAACTGGTCGAGTAAGAACTCCCACACAAGTCGCGACGGGACAGGTGGGGGTCCCCGACCTTCCCTGAGAAATCGACACTACCAACCTCCCTGGTGAGGGGGGAGAAACACGTCTTCCTGGACAATTTGGGACTCCGACTCGTTGAAGTCCCACAGTCGGAGGTAGAACTAGTGGGTCCCCGACCTGACGTCTCGCAGACCATGGTGTCACACGACGACTGTCTCCTTCCCTCGAGACTGTACTTTCGCCCTTTGGTTGGGGAATTGCTCGGTAACAACCGACGGACTCGTCCCTTGACGGGCGTAGGGACGAGACCATGTCAAAAGAGGCACCCAGCAAGCAAGTGTAAGAACGAGGAAGCCAGACAGTGGCCGACACAGAAGGGGAATCGTGTGTCGTCCCTAAGACAAGAGAAGAGGGAAGACGCAAGTGTGGAGGAGAGAGACCAAACAAGGAAGAGGGCTTAAACACTCACAGAGACGTGCGGACAGTAAGAGAGGGTGATGACTACGACCTGACCTGTGGTCTGGTAGACACTGTGTCTCTCGTCTTCCCTGACCAGACCGGTGTGAGTGGACACTAGTGCTACAGGTACCCCAACGACCCCCGACTGGTGAGTACCCCCTCACAGAATCTCTCGGTATCGTAGACATCCACGGGCGTGAACGGCTTCAGTACCCCGGTTACCTCTTCAGTCAACCCCGTACGGGTGGTCACTCGCAGAGAGATGCAGAGACCTTTACGGGACACGACGGAAAAAACACGTCCTATTTAAACAGTTCGTCGTCGTCACTCACTATCACCTCCCAGTGTAAGAGAGGGCGTGCGTGCTCCCCAGGACCCACTCGACTCTACCTCCCAAAACACTTGTGTGGATCCTCGTTTCTCCAACACTCGAAGTCACTCAGTGGGGTGAAGCCACGATAAGAACTGTAGACTTCCACACTTTTTACAGGCACTTGGTATTTTCGGTTGATGGGAAGGACAGACAAGGCAACGTAAAAGAAATCGGAACACGAGCCCGAGACCGAGCACGAAAAGACAAAGAGAAACGAGTTCTGGAGGTCGGAGGAGACACAAATAAGATTCGACAAATCGACAACCCAGACGAGATTCGAAGTACGTATGTATGAGTTAGTGAAGTCAACACAGACTGAGACACCCCGGGGTACCTGACATCGAACGGTACGCGAAGACAGATACCCTAAGAGGATCCACTCTTGTGACCTGACCAAACGGTACGAGAGTCGAGGTAGGGTAGGGATTATACGTAAAGTCCCCGACCAACCAAGACTCCTAAGTATGAGACCGAGGGAAGTGTGTATAGAGGATTTTGCACCCACTACTGCCCGTACTCTAACCCTTCCTCCACCTCTTCTTTCCCTTGTAAAGGGTAGACACTGGGGGTGGAGTACGTAGACCTCTTTAAGAACCTAACTGAACCAGAATTGACTCTGGGGTCGAGGAAGTATACCCTAATGTCGAGGCATTACCCACCGTCCACGACCTAGTCCCAGAGCGGAACCGGAGGGTCGACCGTCCGTCACCGTCGTAGGACAGATTGATTACGGATTCCTCCGATGAGGAAGGACACGACCCCCTTGTGGAGGGAGATCAGTTGTAGGACTCAAATTTGAGAGTCTCAGACAAGAGAAAGGTACCAAGTCAGGACCGACCCTTAGGACTCCTGCAGAAACCCACGTGACGGTGCACCTGGATCCTATCCTAACGGACGTCCGTGCCCACAGGGGTCGTCTCGACCTGGAGAGGATGGACACTGGTGATAGACGTCCCCAAGTGACTGTAACCTGACGTGTCCCTGTCTGGACATCTTAGGTCTTGTGTACATCCTGGCCCGTACAAGAGACCAGTGACCCGGTTCCCACTTCCATAACTTTAGTACAGGGACCTCGAGCCCGTTTGACCAGGGTTGAGGAAACTTGTCAGACTTATAAGTTTACCTCCTGGTCTCACTGTGGTTTCTCAGTTTCAGACAGGATTCAATTGGTACCCAGAACCGGTCCGACTGTTTCTCCCGAACAGTATAAGTGGATCGTCTCTTCCTCCGTCTCAGAAACTCTCCTTTTATTCTTGTCAGAGGAGAGGGGTGACGGGGGTACCCGTGAAGGGGAAGTTAAGAAGGTTGAGAGGAGGGGATTTCACGTAGTGGGACTACGAGTTCCCGTGAACCCTGAACCCCTGTCTGTCTCTGTGTCAATTGGGTCCTCCCTGTAGTACCTCTAAGATTCGTATACTAAGAGTCTTCACTAAGAGTAGTGAAGAACCCAACTCTTTTACAACTTTTTGAAAGAGAGTTTTGTGTTTTGTGACCCCTAAGGGATAACCAGGTCACCAATCCTGAGTCGTGAAAGAGACGGTTCCCGGGCCCAACTAGGGACTACTCCCTTGATTCTAGGGCGTTCAACGTGCTATGTCGGTTTTCTTTTGTGGTGTCTTTTTGACTACGGACCTTTTCTTCACTTTCCTGAAGGTACAACGTAAAGAACATCGAGTTTTACCATTTCTTAGAAGGACGTTACCTCTCGTCCCATGTTAGGGACTCGACCGTTCTAGTGGACCCGTTCCTTTACCGTTGGTGGATATCATAAGAACGGACCTCTTAGGGTACCTGTCTCCTCGGCTACTCGATGTCAGTCACCCCAGTGTCTCTCAGCCTCTACTGGCTCACTGATTGTGATTGTGTTGATTCGTCACTTTTTCGGTGAACGGACGTTTCTTCCTTCATTTGGAACTTGGACCNGTTTTACCATTTCTTAGAAGGACGTTACCTCTCGTCCCATGTTAGGGACTCGACCGTTCTAGTGGACCCGTTCCTTTACCGTTGGTGGATATCATAAGAACGGACCTCTTAGGGTACGTATCGCCTCGGACCACTCGATGTCAGGGACCACAGCGTCTCTCAGTCTTAGCTGTCTCGCTGATTGTGATTGTGTTGATTCGTCACTCTTTCGGTGAACGGACGTTTCTTCCTTCATTTGGAACTTGGACCGAGGAAACAATCGATTTGATGTAGATTAGACCCTGTTCCAGGTCCACCGGGACGGACTACCGGTCGGGGAAGGGACCCCAGTCCAGGTCGTCCGTGAGGACGTCTAGGACAACAATTCCCTGTCAACCTCTACGGTGTTCGGTGGAACAACCTCTCCCCACACGTCACACGTCGGAGGACGAGGGGAGAGTACTGTCTTTACCGTGAGTTACCAGGATCGTGGGAAGGGCTCCTAAGCCTTACAGGGAAGTCTAGGTCTCAGGTCTCGACCCGATTGGAGACCTCTCTCACTTCTACTCATAGTTCCGGTTATCCTCCTGGACCCTAGGTGTCCCGTACGCCGAGAGTGACATGACTGTCCCCAGAGTGGGGCTAAGGGGTCGCAGGAGACGGAGTCGGGGTTGACGAGACGAGTCACCTCTTTATTCCCTACCCCTCCTGAGTGCGTGTCGACGGGTCTAGGAGTCTGAGTGTGTCTTAGGATCCTCCTTCAGGGGTAGTCTCTACCGAACAAGTCTACCTGGGGTACGAGGAACGTGGGAGTAGGTCCCTAGGACCCGTCACCACGTTCCTGGGGGGTTAAAGGTTGTATTGGGAGAGGTTGACACAGAAAGGTTTGAGTGGATCTGAGTCCTCCGACTCCTCACGCCCCGTGTACCGAGACGAAGACACTCTGTCCTCCGTCTCGACTCGTTTCGACTGACTCAGTGTCCTACGCCTTCCGCCCACCACGACAACCATGTCAGTCGGACCAAGTACAGTGTACCCTTCTACCGGTCGGAGAAGAGTACGGTCCCTACCTTCAGACTGGACTCGACGTAGTGCCTCGTGTGGAGTACTGGACTCGTAGTGAAAAAAAAGAGATTTGTGATATTTGTATCCTCCTAAACTCGTCCAGAACGACGGAAATCCTTCATCTTGTCCACTATATCAATATCGTACGTCCTACGAAAAGGGTCCGAGTACTATTTAGAGTAATTGGAATTGAGAAGTGTCTTCTGTTTGATGTACAAGGGGGGGACATACAGTCCGAGTCCCGTCCAACGGTTAATTTCTGAGTAATTATCTCTGTAACTAAGACGTAAAAATATTCTCCTCTGTACGTATAATTTCGAAAATCTTTTAATTTTTTTTAAGATATCACCACATATACACTAATTCTTTGATTGACACAATCAAAGTCCATATGATGTTCCACTAAGTCAATATATACGTAGATAACGAAAAGTTTAAGAAAAAGGTGAATCCATCAATGTCTTATAATTCGTCTCAAGGGATACGACATGTCATCCAGGAACAACCAGTAGGTAAAATTTATATCGGCACACATATACAGCTTTGGTTCGACGGTTAGATAGGGAGGGGGGTCGGTGGTAGGGGGCGGGTCGTGGGGCCATTGACATTCCAGTAAGAGACACACAAACAAAAAATAAAAATAAAAAATAAAAATAAATAAATAAATAAAAATTAATTTTTTAATTTTTTTTAAAAAAATAAAAATGAAATAAAATGAAATGTTATGACAGAACCAAAACGGGATGTAACTGTACTTAGGTGGTGTCCACATGTACACAAGGGTTGGTACTTGGGGGGAGGGTGGAGGGAGGGGTATTGTAGAGAGACCCAGTAGTGGCACGTGGTCGGGGTTCGTACGACATAGGACGCAGCCTGTATCTGACCGCTAAGCTAAGAATGTACTATCATATGTACAAAGTTACGGTAAGAGGGAAATACGGTTCTATGACTTATTTAAGGGACACGGTATTACGTCCTGGAGTAAGAAATAGGTAAGACACATATTTATCTAAAGTAGACGAGTAGGGGTCGAGGGTCAGGAAGGGAGGAACCGTTGGTGTTCGGACAAGAGATACAGACACTCAGACAAGGACAAAGTAACTATACAAGGAAAATCTAAAGTGTATACCCACTATAGTGTACTTTTAACAGAAAGAGAAAGACAGAGGAAGGTAAATATACAATTAGGGGTCCAGGTAGGTACGACGAAGTTTACCGTACTAAAGTAAAAAATTACAGACTCATCACAAGGCAAGAGACACACATATTCGTATATGTAGAAGAAATAGGTAAGCAGATAATTACCTGCTAATCCGACAAGGGTACAGAACTTCTTCCGTTACCGTGGGGTCAAGTGATGAGAACGGACCTTTTAGGGTACCTGTCTCTTCGGACCCTCCGACGTCAGGTACCCCAGCGATTCTCAGTCTGTACTGACTCGTTGAAGGGAAAGTGAAAAGTGTAAGTACGTAACCTCTTACTTTACCGTTGGGTGAGGTCACAAGAACGGACCTCTTACGGTCCCTACCCCCTCGGACCACCCGACGGTAGATACGCCAACGTGTCTCAGTCTGTACTGACTTCGCTGAATCGTCGTCGTCGTCATCGTCGTTGTCGTCGTCGTCGTCGTCGTACAGAACCGATAACATCCAAAACGACAATACTTATATACCCACGTACTTAGAAGAGTTCCATCCAAAAAAAAAGGTTTATATTCGAGTCCTGACCTTAATAACCTAGTATACCTTTGAGACAAAAATGAAAAAAAACTCCTTTACAGTATGACAAAAGGTGTCACCGACGTGGTCGAACACGCGGGGGTTGTCACATTCTCCCTAAGGGAGAAGAGGTGTGGGAGAGGTCGTACAATAAGTAGTTGACAGATTACTACCGGTAAGACTAGCCAGACTCCACCATGGAGGAACGTCACAACTAAACGAAAGAGACGACTAATCGTTACGACTCGTAGAAAGTATACGGACAAGCGGTAGACGTATGGAAGAAAATTCGGTGTCTATAGTTAACACTCTCACTGCAGATACCTAAACCAGATTTTGCTTGCTGTGAAGACGATTTTAGAGTACTTACACGAGACTCAGGTCGGAGTGTAACAAACAGTTCCCTGTCTCACTACTCCAGAAGTCCTTTCCTTATCACTAAAACAGACCTTTTGGTCGTCTACTTGCTCTGCCGCTTGACCACGGGGTTTCTTAGTAGCATGGACTGAATCCACCTGAAAAACCCCTTACTCTCACTACCAGGTTGTCACAAATGACTTACATTTTATTGGGATTGGGTACCCCTTCTTTTAAGGTTCTTCTCTCTTTTTATGTCTAATTTGTGAGTGCACACTTGAGTGTGAAAGTGTGAATGTGTGTGTGTGATTTTCTCCTCCTCCACACCGACCAACAACGTCACAAAATTAATTGATCAATTACAGACACGACCGAGAAGCAGCGACACGTGTCCGAAAGAGATCCACACCCTTCCGCCGACGAGAAAGGACATCACGTCCCAGAGAGTAACGGCACCGAAGAGCAACACCTCGTGGGTGAGATCCGTGTACCCGAACACCGGGTACCCGAATTGACGGGGCTCCGTACACCTTAGAAGAGCCAGGGTCCTAGTCCGGACACAGGGGGTGTACCCCTTCGTCTAAGGGTTGGTGACATGGTGGTCCCTTCGGGAAAACGTTCGAAAAAAGGGGGAATTAAATAAATAAAAATTAATTTCCTGTTAACGTCGTGACACTACCGAAGACGGTATGTAGTCGTACCTAGTCGGTATCGATATGAATGCAGGGGAGGTGACACCTTTAGAAAATTAGGACCTTAGGAAACAAGAACTACGACAAGTACGTCCAGACCAGTATTACAGGGAAATTCGGGGACTGTTCTGTTTTCCAAGACAGACAAAACGGTGAAAAATAGAGATATGTTTACCCTTTCACAATATGGAAAGTTCAAGTCTCGGAACTCTTATCAAATCCGGGAGTGAACACAGACTGAGAAACACTAGGGTACCACACCCTGGACGGTCCCAGGAGACAGGTACCGCCAACAGGTCCGTTCTTACGAACCCACCCAACGGTAAAGGTAGAGGTCCTCTAGAAGGGTTGACTCCCTAACTGAGTCCGGAGGACGAAACTTCCGTCTAAGAAATAGGAGACACAGTGGTCCTTACGGGTGGTCATTGTATTACGTTAAGTTATAAAGGAGGGAGTTAATTGTGACGGTAACAAAAAGTGAATGAAATTGCATCTGTACCACCCTAAAACCGTAGTTCAAAAGTGATATTCACATGGTATTGTGACTGCACCTTATATGGTATTTAAATTTTTATCTTCATACTTATGTTACGATCTAAAGATTAAAAATCTTTTCTATACGACGACGACGACGACGATTCAGTGAAGTCTACACAGGCTGAGACACGCTGGGGTATCTGCCGTCGGGTGGTCCGAGGGGGTAGAGACCCTAAGAGGTCCGTTTTTTCTATACGTTGTTCTTCGTTTCTAAATGACATATCGTACTCCTTGATATCAGTTATAGAACATTATTGGATTTTTCCTTTTATTAAACTTTTTATTACATACGTATAAACATATTAATTTTTAGTGAACCGACACGTGGACTTTGTAACATTCAGTTGATGTGAAGTTATTTTATACATATACTACTCTAATTTTTATCTTGATCATTTTATTTGTTCAAAATTTTATTTTACTTTATTTTACTTTAGTGAGTCAACAGAGACTGAGAAACGATGGGATACCTGACATCCGACGGTCCGAGGTTACAAGTACCCTAAAGGGTCCGTTCTTATGACCTTCCGTAACGGTAAAGGAAGAGGTTTATCACGTCCGGTTGACGTCGTACGAGGGACAACCGGACACACGAGTGAGAGTGTAAGGTTGAGACGTATGTCACATAAGTGTACCCGTGGGACTCGACGGGTTTCCTCAGAGTCGACTTACCACTCAAACACCTTCTAGAGACCTTCCTTCAGTCTCCGACTCAGGGTCCTGAAGGGGTGGGGAGTGAGAGGTCGAGTCGAGTCCTCGGGAAGGTCCAAAGTGGTCGTAGTGAGATCTTAGAGTCATGGGACTGAAACGGGGGGTTGGTTCAAGGACTCTGAGTTCACTCTATACCCAGGGTCCTCTGGGTCCTCATGGGGTGTACGTCCCAAGCCCCCGGAGACCGGGTCTGAGTCCGGAAGTTCAGTTTCTAAACGGTGGTTTTAGAACCCGACTAAGAGAGGGGTGGTCCTAAGGACCGGGGAGTTCGACAGACTCGGGACACCAAGGGTATTTGACCCCCGTCCCACCCGTAGGGTACGGGAGGACGCCAGGAGAGGGACGGGACGTGTAGACCGGCTCCTCCTCTTTAAGTCTCTCCTGCCTTCCGTACAGACGTCGAGACTCGTGGGTCGGTGGGGACCGGAGTGGGACATGTCTACTCCTCTGGTGCCCCGGGATCTCCTGCTTGTCGTACACCAAGGACCCCCCGACGGCGGTGGGGAGCCCCAAGGGTGCCGGTACCTGAGCGTCGTCCCCTGTCGGGAAGGCACCTGGGTCAAGGCTACAGAGGTCCGTCCCGAGTCCTCCGTAGAGTCGAGTCTGGACTACAGAGTCGAGAAGGAGAAAGACGGGTCAGATTGTCAGACGAGATCTCCCACCCTGGGTCCAAGAGCAGGACTCAGTCGGACCTGTCAGACCGAGGTTGATCCTGAGTCTCGAGATAAAAGGGTCAGGAGAGGTCTTTACCTTAAATGAAGAGTTGAAACCAGTCAAGTATTTAATAACGTCTCGTGGATGACACATGGTCCGTTACCACGGTGTGTCGTCTTTATGTGGGTACTGGGTCCATTTGGGTCGAAGACGTCGACCCACTTCTTAAGTTTAAGACGTCTTATGCCCGTAGTTTACAATTGTAAGTTTATAAATAGATTTTCTTCTATATACTCTTATTGACCCCAAATACAGATATGACACTTGTAAGTCTTATTACTTCTAATACTGTAGACGAGGGACGTGTATCTCCGGTTTTGTTTTTTTTTTTCCTATTAATCCCCCTTTTGCCTTTGTCACTGTCATCGTTGTGTCCTCGGGGTCTTACAGAAGTGAAATTCACTAGAACTGTAAAGAACCATTTTCTCAAGAACCCGTCAACTCAAGATTCGGTGCTTCTCTGTAGTGTGTGTCTCTCGAGTTACTCGTTGATTTCGAGGAACCTCGAACTAGAAGTGGGGTGAACGGTCGAGTCAAGTGTGGCCCCAGGAGTACCACAATAGGAGAATTCGGGAGGTTAACTAACTCGGATCGGTGTAACACGGTGGTCAACTATTGAATTTTCCGTGTTCTAAGAGTTTAGGAACCGAAACTACTTTCTTTCGTTTTTTCTTTTTTTTGTAGGTTTATAACTACCTAATTGTGTTGTGTACGTTCCGGAGGGACCCCGTTCACAAGGGGACGTCGGGAGTCACTAGACCTCACCTTACAGGTCATCTTAAGAGACACCACTACCCTACAAAATTTGTAGACGAGACAGGTCGTGGTACCGTGGACCGGTGTACTGCGATGGCTCGTGAACTTTACACCACCCACACTGACTTCTTGGCTTACGAAATGAAGTATATGCACGTCTCAGTAACAGACATGACGCACCGACCCATTCATGAAATAGTCGGTCATGCCTAGGTCTGATCCCCCTAGAACAACAGGACAAAGATGGGGATCTTGGGGTCGTGGGAGTCCCGTGTACCGACCCTTTTCCAACTTCCCCGAAGGTGCTACCGAGTCACCATTTCTTAGAAGGACGGTTACGTTCTCTTTACTCTCTACTCCCAAACTAGGGACCCAGTTCTTCTAGGGAGCTCTTCCCTTACCGTTGGGTGAGGTCCTAAGAACGGACCTCTTAGGGTACGTGTCTCCTCGGATCACTCGATGTGTGGTAGGTACCCCAGTGTTTCTCAACCTGTACCGAATTAGCGGAATCGTGCGTGTGTGCGTCGGAGTACACCGTTCACCGTCGTGTGACCTATAGAGGTTGTCTTATATGAAGTAGAAGGAAACCGGTTGTACGTAACGAAAATGATGACAAAGTACCTTTCGTAAAACAAAATTTATATCGTCACACGTGTACAGTCAGAATTTGAAGGTTAGATAGAGAGGGGAAGTAGGAAGGGGAGACATTGAGATTCAAACAAAAGGTTCAGATGTTCAGACAAAGATAGAATATTTGTTCAAGTAAAAACAATTGAATGACTTGTCTCCAAAAAAATTAACCGAAATGAAATAAAATTTGACTTATTAAACTTCTGAGTTGAACGTTTAAAAATACGAAATGATCTTTAAAACTTTTTCATCCTACTAGTACCATTGGATGGGACATACACGTTAACTAGTCTTATGGAAGAGGGTTTTCCTATCTAACAATTTTATCTCATAATCTTCTCGGTCCCCAAATGATTCTCCACCACCCTAAAAACTTCTGCTAGGACATTAAGAACCGGAGGTGGCAAGTGGAGTCTCGACGACCCGACGAAACCTCCTCCTCCTCCTCACGGGTGCCTCCTTCGGGAAATTTGTCTCTACCTCGAGAAGTAAATATTGTGAGACACACGAGTTTCCTACCCCGGTCCAGTCCCGAGTCGTACCTGAACCAAATGTAGCCTAAGGAGTATCTATGACCCGAGCCACCTCTCCACGTATCCCGAGTCCCCTCACCCTCACTTGACAGAGAGTCTCTCCCAGGGCACCAAGTTCACCTGCTAATAGTGTAGGATACGACCACCCAGACCTCTCCTTCTTCTACACTTACTACCTTACTGTACACTAAAAACTTCCGACCCCGTAACCCGTAACGTCCTCGAGTTCGAAACGTTCCCAAACCGACCCTCCTAGGTGGAGCGGCAAGTGACAAGACAGAAGGAACCCGAGAGGAAGGTACTTCCTTTGTAGACTCTTACTTCTCTCAGTTCCGAGAAACCCCACCTCCGTCAATAAGGTTTAGACGCATTGAAACTACACCTGTAGTTTCGGTCTTTTTCTGTCCCCATACGAGGTCCACAACTCTAACAGATTAGGTGATTCAATTTTTTTCTTTGTTATGTGGGTAGGGTAAATGTTAGGCAGTGACTACCTGAGAGAGTCATCGGACACGTTTGGGTGCCTAGGGTAGGAAGATGATACCTAATAGGAGACTACGTATAGTCTTCTAAGGGTTCTAGTATTTCCCCTTTTCTCTACCGACACAAACTTCCCTTCTTGTCCCGAATCTTACAGGGACCACCGGGTTCCTAATTCTCAGTTGGAAGGTCAAGTGTCTCACACCCAAAATAGCGACGACCCTCTTGACTCTAGGGTGTACGGAACTTCGTTGATAGAGTTACGACGTTGACGACTCGGGCGCTCGAGACATCGGAACTTGACGTGCTTACTCCTAGGGGGTACGACGTCGACTCCGGACTACGTCGATTCTTATTTAAATGTGTATAAAAGTATTTTTCTTGTACCAAGGTAGCAGGAGACCTTCTATAAGGGAGTCCCTAATGTTGTTACCTTTAGTCAAAAATTGGATGTCCTTCACTTTTGTGGTAAGAGACGATACTCGGGTGGAGGGGGACCCATTCTACTGCGACACGAAGGGAGGAAGTCTGAATGTTAACACCCATCTTGTCGTCGTTGTAAAACCGAGAAGTATGAATGAAATACCCATCGGTCACTGTCTGTTCTTGTCGTTCCTTCTACGACCATATCTACTTCCGATGTCTCTCGGATTCCTCTTCCACGTCGACCGACCTCACCGGAACTCCTTCGGCACGACGACGGTTGTTCGGTTGCCCTCTTCCGGACGAATAGGCAACGTGTGTGGGACGGGATGAGAGTCCTCAAGAACAGAGGAACACAGTTTCACACAGTCGTCGGGAGTTGGACTAGTCATACCAGAGGTGAAGGGTCCTCCTTCGTTTCGTAGGTCCTCTCTACGACCGTCCCCTACCTCCTTCCTCCGGTACGTTCTGGTCGTCGCCAGACTTTGGTCCAGGGGGCCCGAGGGCACGTCAAAAAGAGACGACGGCTATACTGTTCCGTACCACGAAAAAGTACTTACCCCTGACGAAATTAGGAGGTATATAAAAGAAGGGGTAGATGTCTTTGGACCTTACCTTAGGAGTTCTTCTGTGGCGTGAAGATAAAGACTTGACACCCCACAAATCAAGTATTTTGTGATCGTCTCCTTATCGCGTATGACTTCCACGAGGTATTTAAGGAGGGCAACGGGGGTAGGAAGGGGTTTATATGACTACCTCACTCCCACTCGTCGAGGGAATTCGTACCCCAGTTCAGTGAGACAGAGCAAACAAGTTAAATCTTTAAGGGTCAGGTTCTCTTAATCTTTGAGTCACGAGGGAGATCAAGATCTATCTGGTACTATAGTTTTCGACTACACTGTCCCTGAAACTCCTCGGGTTTCAGTGTCTTGACCCTCCACCATCTTGGTTGTGAGTGTGTCCTTGGGAGACAGAAGAGTCTTTAAAAGACTCTATCCTCTAGTAGAACGAATGGAAGGTACCACACACCTAGGTGCCCACTACACGTTCATGAACATGAACTAGGATCCCCCTTTTCTCAGCCTTCCCCACTTGTCATTGGAAGGAGCCGGGTAGTTTCCTCCTGAAAACAAAGACCTTCCAAGTGGAGGACGGACAGGAACTGAGACAGTAGGTGATCTCGTGACTACCCCCTCCCCTATCGAAGGCCAGGGAGTGACACTACCGTAACTCATCTGGGAGGTAGGGTCTCTTCTCTACCACCTTCCTCCACCCTTCATGTACGGACCACTACTCTTTGTCGACATTCGTTCTCTATAGGAGAGACGAGGCCCTTACTCATAGTTACGAGGAATTCCCCTTTTAGTGGACATACAGTCTCCACAATGACCCTTCTCGTTCCCGTGCTACGTTAGAACCTAGGAGGGTTTACTCTGGTCGGAGAGAAGGAGGACCCAGATGGGACTGGGAAAAGAAATAAACAGACCTATCTATCCTGAGACGACACCTCGTAGGTATGTCCTCCACCTTCTCCCAACTCTACGGTAAATGGTAAAGAGAAGGAGAGACCAAGAGTAACGGAGGAAAAGAGGTCTTCGGGATTCCAGGGGACTTCGGTCGTGCGTCTGGGACTCTTTCTCGAGTCATTATGTCATTCTATAGTAAGCTTTTCCGTTTACCGGAAGAACTGTGGCGTTACACTAAATCACATAATATTTTGTGCCCTGAGAAATACGTAATAGGTCCGTTCTTACGACCTTACCCAATGACAAAGGAGGAGGTCCCCTGGTACAAAACAGTCCTGAGAAGTTATACTGGGCAGTCCGAACCCACCGGGACCTACTGACCGAGTATTGAAGGGACTCCATGTTTCCGGGGAAGTGGTGATGTTCCGACACTAGGTACTCTTCCTCTATCACTTCCTGTCTCCTCAGACAGCACGACGTCAGGTACCCCAGCGTTTATCAACCTGTCTCGTATCGTTGACTTGTCCTTGTGTTTCGTACCCGGCCCTTCTCCGAGGAGTGGACACTGTCTGTCCTTGTCACCCAGCGACCTCAGACTGGTGCTCATCCCTCTCACTCACTTTCTCGGTATCGTGGACATCTGGGGTGACACCCGACCCCAGGGTCCTGGGTCTCCCTTGAGACGGACCTCACGAGACACCCCAGGGGCGGGAGGTCGTTCCTCGGCGGGTTCTAGGACGGGGAGGGACTCGTCTACCTTGACCAGTTTGCGTGAGAGTCTCGACGTCTGGTTCCAGTGCAAGAGGGAAGTGGAGTGGTGCCCCACGGGGACCCGACTCTCTCTCCCAAAGAACGTGTCTGGACCTTCCTCCTCTGTAACTAGAATCTCGTGTATCATTGAGATCAGGATTTGTCTCCTGATTTCGGCCTTCACACGTTGTTCTCTCCGTGACGTTACTCTTCCGGCGGGTGGCGGTCCTCTCTTTCGGGGTGTCGTTCCCTATGGGTCGTGTCCCTTTTGAAGTCTTTATTGAAATTGATACCTCACAGTAAATTTAGGAGAACTTGTTTAATTATTAAATAAAATAAAATAAAATATTAAAAATGAAATAAAACGAAATGTTATGACATAAGCAAAACGGTATGTAACTGTACTTAGGTGGTGCCCACATGCCGTAAAGGTTTGTACTTGGGGGGAGGGTGGAGGGAGGGGTATTGTAGAGAGACCCAGTAGGGGCACGTGGTCGGGGTTCGTAGGACATAGGACTAGCCTGGATCTGACCGCTAAGCAAAGAATGTACTATCGTATGTACAGAGTTACGGTAAGAGGGTTTAGTAGGGAGGGAGAGGAAGAGGGAGTCTCAGGTTTCAGACGAGATGTGTAGACACAGAGAAAACGACACAGCGTATGTCCCAGTAGTAACGGTAGAAAGATTTAAGGTATATATACACAATCATATGACATAACCACAAAAAGAAAGACCGAATGAAGTGAGACGTATTAGCCGAGGTCAAAGTAGGTAGAGTAATCTGGACTAAGTTTACACAAGAAAAATTACCGACTCATTATGAGGTAACACATATACATTGTGTCGAAAGAATGGGTAAGTAGACGACTACCTGTAGATCCAACAAAGGTACAGGACCGATAATATTTGTCACGACGCTACTTGTAACCCCATGTACACAGAGAAAGTTAAGACCAAAGGAGCCACACATACGGGTCGTCACCCTAACGACCCAGTATTCCATCAAGATAAACGTTAAAAAATTCCTTAGAGGTGTGACAAGAGGTATCACCGACATGATCAAACGTAAGGGTGGTTGTCACATCCTCCCAAGGGAAAAGAGGTGTGGGAGAGGTCGTACATAACGAACGTCTAAAAACCTAGTGTCTGTAAGACTGACCACACTTCGTAAATTACAGGAAAAAAATTTTTTTCACATATATATATATATGTATATATACTTATTGACTTAGTGAGACAAAATGTTGTCCTTAATCGTTGTAGAATTTAGTTCATCTGAAGTTGTTTGTATTTATTTTTATTTGAATTTTTTAGTTTATATACGCCAAGAGAACTTTATTTCCCTTGAATGATTGATGACGACCCTGATAGTCTTTTGTACCGTAACTGGGTCTTCTTCTCTAATACCTCATCTTTAACGGTCTTAGAGAAAACTAGAAACTGACAGAGTAAGAACTCCCGCACAAGGTCCGACGGTACGGGTGGGGGTCCCCGACCTTCCCTGAGGAGTCACCCTCCCAACCTCCCAGTTGACGGGGGTGAAATACGCGTTCCTACGCAATTTGGTTCTCCGACTCGTTACAGTCCCACAGCTGGAGGTAGAACTAGTGGGTCCCCGACCTGACGTCCGACAGACCATGGCGTACACGACGACTGACTCCTTTCCTCGAGACTGTACTTTCACCCTTTGGTTGGGGAATTGGTGGTAGTCACCGACGGACTCGCCCTTGACGGGCGTAGGGACGAGACCACGTAAAAAGAGGTACCCAGCTAGAAAGTGCAAGAACGACGAAGGGAGACAGTGGTCGACACAGAAGGGGAATCGTGTGTCGTCCCTGAGACAAGAGAAAAGGGAAGGCACAAGTGTGGAGGAGAGACAGACCAAACGAGGGAGAGGGCTCAAACACTCACAGAGATGTGCGGACAGTAAGAGAGGGTCATGACTACGACCTGACCTGTGGTCCGGAAGACACTGTGTCTCTTGTCTTCCCTGATCAGACCAGTGTGAGTGGACACTACTACTACAGGTGTTCCAGCGACCCCCGTCTGGTGAGTATCCCCCTCACAGACTCTCTCGGTATCGTAGACATCCACGGGCGTGAACGGTTTCAGTACCCCGGTTACTTTTTCAGTCGACCCCGCACGGGTGGTCACTCGTAGAGAGGTGCAGAGGCCTTTACAGGACACGACGAAAAAAAGACGTCCTACTTAAACAGTTCGTCGTAACTACTCACTGTCGCCTCCCAGTGTAAGAGAGGGCGTGCGTGTTCCCCCGGACCCACCCGACTCTACCTCCCAAAACACCTGTGTGGATCCTCGTTTCTCCAACACTCGAAGTCACTCAGTGGAGCGGAGCCACGATAAGAACTGTAGACTTCCACTCTTTTTACAGACACTTGGTAGTTTCGGTTAATGGGAGGGACAGACAAGACCACGTAAAAGAAATCGGAACAAGAGTCCGAGACCGAGTACGAAAAGACAAAGAGAAACGAGTTCTGGAGGTCGGAGGAGACACAAATAAGATTCGAGAAATCGACAGCCTAGACGAGAGTCGAAGTACGTAAGTATGAGTCAGTGAAGTCAACACAGAGTGAGACACCCCGGGGTACCTACCATCGGGTGGTACGAGAAGACAGGTACCCTAAGAGGTCAACTCTTATGACCTCACCCAACGTCACGAGAATTGAAGTAGGGTAGGGAAATACGCACCCCCCCGGGACCCCACCCAGACGAAGAGACCATCTTATGTATGGTCCATATTATGTATGAACCGAGGGAAGTGTGAGCAGAGGATCTTACACCCACTACTAACCGTCCTCTAACCCTTCCTCCACCTCTTTTTTCACTTGTAAAGGGGTGGAGACTGGGGGTGAAGTGCGGAGACCTCTGTAAGGACCCGACTGAACCAGAAATGACCCTGGGGTCGAGGAAGTATACCCTAATGTCTAGGGATGACCCACCGTCCACGACCTAGTCCTAGGGGGGAGTAGGAGGGTCGACCGTCCGTCACCGTCGTAGGACAGATTGATTACGGATCCCTCTGAGGACGAAGGACTCGGTCCCCTTGTGTAGGGATATAAATTGTGGGACTCAAATTTGAGAGTCTGAACCAAGAGAAAGGAACCAAGTCAAGACCGACCCTCAGGACTCCTACAGAACCGACGTGCCCGTGCACCTGGATCCCATCCTAACGGACGTCCGCGCCTACAGGGTCCGACCCGACGTGGGGAGGATGGACACTGGTGTTAGCCGTCCCCCAGTAACTGTAACCTGGAGTGTCTCGCTCTGTTCAACCGAGGTCTTGTACACATCCTGGGCCGTACAAGAGACCAGTGGCCCGGTTCCCCCTTCCACAACTTGACAACAAGGACCTCGAACGCGTTTGCCCGGGGTAGAGAAAACTTGTCAGACTTATAGTGTTTACCTCCTGGCCTCACTGTGACTTCTCAGTGTCGGACGGGATTCCCTTGGTGTCCCGAACCGGTCCGACTGTTTCTCCCGAAGAGTATAAGTGGATCCTCTCTTCCTCTGTGTCCGAAACTCTCTTTTGATCCTTACTAGGGGAGAGGGGTGACGGGAACACCCGTGAAGGGGAAGTTAAGAAGGTTGAGAGGAGGGGATTTCACGTAGTCGGACTACGAGTCCCTGTGGACCCCGGACCCCTGTCTGTCTCTGTGTCAGTTGCGTCCTGCCTGTAGTACTCCAAGATTCTTATACTAAGATCCTTTATTAAGAAGTGAGGAACCCAACTGTTTTACAAGTCTTTGAAAGAGAGTTTTGTGTTCAGTAACCCCTAAAGGACCACCAGGTCACCAATCCTGAGTCGTGAAAGAGACGGTTCCCGGGCTCAACTTAGGGACTAGTCCCTTGATTCTAGGACGTTCGAAGTGTTACGTCCGTTTTCTTTTGTAGTGGTTTTTTTAACTACGGACCTGTTCTTCCCTTTCCTGAAGGCACAACGGAAACAACATCGAGTTTACCATTTCTTAGAAGGACGTTACGTCCTCTCGTCCTAAGTCAGAGACTCAACCGTTCTAGGGGACCAGTTCCTTTACCGTTGGGTGAGGACGTAAGGACGGACCTCTTAGGGTACCTATGTCCTCGGACCACTGGATACCAGGTACCCCAGTGTTTCTAAACCTGAGCTGTCTCACTGATTGTGATTGTGTTGATTCGTCACTTTTGGGTGAACGGACGTTTCTTCCTTCATTTGGAACTGGGAGCGAGGAAACAATCCGTTGGATGTAGTTTAGACACTGTTCCAGGTCCTCCGGGACGGACTCCAGGTCTGGGAAGGGACCCCAGTCGAGATCACACACGAGGACGTCTAGGACAGTTTCCGACCTACCTCTCCGGTACTCGGTGGAACAGGTTCTCCCCAGACACCCCACGTCGGAGAACGAGGGCAGAGTATTAACTTTACCGTGAGTTACCCGGATCGAGGGTCGACGGTCTGAAGTGTGACACGGAAGTCCAGGTCTCAGGTCTCGACCCGATTGGAGACCCCTCTCACTTCTACTCATAGTTACGGTTATCCTCCTGGACCCTAGGTGTCCCGTGCGCCGAGAGTGACATGACTGTCCCCAGAGTGGGGTCGGGGGTCACAGTAGACGTAGTCGGGGTTGACGAGACGAGTTGTCTCTTTATTCCCTACCCCTCCTGAGTGGGTGTCGACGGGTCCAGGAGTCTGAGTGTGTCTTAGGATCTTCCTTTTCGTGCAGTCTCTACCGAACAGGACTACGTGGGGGTACAAGGAACGTGGGAGTAGGTCCCTTGGACCAGTCACCACACTTCTGGAAGATTAAAGGTGGTATTGGGAGAGACTGGTACAGAAGACCTGAGTGGCTCTGAGCCCTTCGACTCCTCACTCCCCGTGTACCGAGACGAAGACACTCTGTCCGCCGTCTTGACTCGTTTCGACTGACGTAGTGTGCTACGCCTTCCGCCCGCCACGACAACCATGTCAGTCGGACCGAGTACAGTGTACCCTTCTACCGGTCGGAGAAGAGTGCGGTCCCTACCTTGACTGGACTTGGTGTTGTGACTCGTGTGGAGTACTGGGCTAGCAGTGAAAAACAAAGGGATTTGTGACATTTGGATTCTCCTAAACTTGTCTAGAACGACGGAAATCCTTCATCATTGACACTAAGTCACATATCGTACGTCCTACGAAAAGGGTTCGAGTACTATTTAGAGTAATTGGAATTGAGAAGTGTCTTCTCTTTGGTGTACGAGGGTGGCGCATACAGTCCGAGTCACGTCCAACGGTTGATTTCTGAGTAATTATCTCTGAAAATAACACGTAAGAATACCTCCTGGTCTGTACGCATAATACCGAGAAACTTTTGTACTTTTTTAAGATGTAACATTATATACACTAATCCCTTGATTGACAATCGAAGTCCACATGTCGTTTCACTAAGTCAATATGTATATGTACGTAGACAACGAATAGTTTAAGATAAGGGTGAATCCATCAATGTCTTATAATTCATCTTAAGAGACAAAATACGTCATGTAGGAACAACCAGTAGGTAATTTTATATCGGTACACATATACAGTTAGGGTTTGAATGGTACCTTGGAGAGGGACTGTGATAGGGAGGACCATTGGCATTCAAGGAAGAGACACTCAGACAAAACATTTATTCGAGTAAAAGAATCTACAGTGTTCATTCGCTATAGTACACTATAAACAGAAACAGACTGAGAAGAAGTAGACTTTAATAAAGCACTGACACTCACCTCTGAAACGTGTGTGTTGTGAGAGACAGAGAGAGAAGGAGGGAAAGGTTAGGTTCCTGGTGTGTACTTGTGTCTGTATTACACACATTTCTACTGACACCGCAAAAAACCCTCCCCCTAAACAAGACGGACTTTTCCCCCTGGTGGAACGAAGGAGCTATGAGTCTACTTGTGTTTTATACAGTTCATCTCTGAAGGTTCGAGGTCTTACGAACTCACTCCCCGCACAGGTGTTGTTAGTTGAGGTTTGACCCTGTGTTACCGGTTCGATGAAGACCTGAGGTTCCCGTCTGTATGTGGGTCAAGTTGACAACAAGTATCTGTCCTTTCTTGGAGTTATTCCCGACATTAAGGTGTGTCAACACGACGTCCATCCCCAGTAATTCTAATCACTACGAGACATTCATTATTCAGACTAGAGGAGAACTAGTAATACTTACTTTACCTCATTGTCATGACAGTGGGAAGAATTTTACAGGAAAATAAAGGAATTATAGTACAAAGTCTTAACTAGACATAACAGTAAAGTCAAACACGTAAAAATAACGGTATATTACAAAATAACGTCTATATATTTGGTTTTTAAAAAATTACTTTTTTAAAATAAATAATAAATAATAAAATAATAATAAAAATTATCTTTAAATAAATAAAATTAACCTCCGATTAAAAAATGTTATAAACATGTCGTTTAACTAAGTCGAGCTGTAAATATAAGAAAAGGTAATACTAAATACCGTTCTTTGACCTATCTTTAGTGACACGGTATGACATTCTGGAGTAAGGAAAAAAAAAATTATCTCTTCAACATAAAAAAAACCTTAAATTTAAATAAATACAATTAACCTCGAGTGATGAGTAAGACACACATTTACCTAAAGTAGACGAGTAGGGTTCGAGGGTCAGGAAGGGAGGAACCGTTGGTGTTCGGACAAGAGATACAGACACTCAGAGAAGGACAAAGTAACTATACAAGGAAAATCTAAGGTGTATGCCCACTATAGCGTACTTTTAACAGAAAGAGAAAGACAGACGAAGGTGATTATACAATTAGAGGTCCAGGTAGGTACGACGACGTTTACCGTACTAAAGTAAAAAATTTACAGACTCACCATAAGGTAAGAGACACACATATGTATATGTAGAATAAATAGGTAAATAAAGAGGTACCTGTTAATCCGACAAGGACACAGAACCGATAACATTCAAAACGACATAGTTGTGTCTCCACGTACTTAGAAAAGTTCCATATCAAAAAAGGTCTACATACGAGTCCTGACCTTAACAACCTAGTATACCTTTGAGACAAAAATGAAACTCCTTGAAAGCATGACAAACGGTGTCACCGACGTGGTCGAATGTGAGGGGGTTGTCACATTCTCCCAAAGGAAGAAGAGGTTTGGGAGAGTTCGTAGATAATAAGCAGTTGACAGATTATTACCGGTAAGCCTAGCCGTACTCCACCATGGTGGAACGTCACAACTAAACGAAAAGACATGATTAATCGTTACGACTCGTAAAAAAACTACGGAGAACCGGTAGACACATAGAAGAAAATTTGGTGTCTATAGTTAACACTCTCATTGCAGATACCTAAAACAGATTTTACTTACTATGGAGACGATTACAGAGTACTTAAACGAGACTAAGGTTGGAGTACAACGAACAGTTCCCTGTCTCGCTACTCCAGAAGTCCTCTCCTCATCAATGAAATAAAACTTTCGGTCGTCTGGTTGCTAAAGTACTTGAACACGGGGTTTCTTAGTAGAATGGACTCAATCTACCCGAAAACCCCCTCACTCTCCTTACCAGTTTGTCACAAATAACTTACATTTTATTGGGATCGGGTACTCCTTCTTTTAAGGTTCCTCTTCTCTCTTGTTATGTCTAATTTGTGGGTTCACACTTGAGTGTGAAAGTGTGAATTTGTGTGTTGATTTTCTCCTCCTCCACACCGACCAACAACGTCACGAAATTAATTGATTAATCACAGACACGACCGAAAAGTAGCGACACGTGTCGGAAAGAGATCCACACCCTTCCCCCGACGAGAAACGACACCGCGTCCCAGAGAGTAGCGACCCCTAAGAGAAACACCTCGTGGGTGAGATTCGTGTACCCGAACACCGGGTGCCCGAATTGACGGGGCTCCGTACACCTTAGAAGGGTAAGGTCCCAAGCCCGGACACAGGGGGTGCAACCGTCCGTAAAGGGTTGGTGACCTGGTGGTCCTTTCAGGACCACGTTCGAAAAAAAGGGGGGAATTAAATAAATGAAAATCAAATTCCTGTTGATGTTATAACAATCAAAGACGGTATGTAGTTGTACCTAGTCGGTATCGATATGAATACAGGGGAGGTGACACCTTTAGAAAATTAGGACCTTAGGAAACAAGAGTTTCGACAGGTACGTCCAAACCAGTATTACAGGGAAATTACTGTTCTGTTTTCCAAGACAGACAAGACGGTGAAAAATAGAGATATGTTAACCCTTTCACAATATTGGGAATTCAAGTCTCGGAACTCTTATCAAATCCGGGAGTCTCTACAGACTAAGAAACAGTAGGGTACCCGACGTTGGGCAGTCTGAGGAGACAGGTATCCCTAAGAGGTCCGTTCTTACGACCCCACCCAACGGTAAAGGAAGAGGTCCTCTAGAAGGGTTAGCTCCCTAGCTGAATCCAGAGGACGTAATGTCCGTCTAAGAAATAGGAGACTCAGTGGTCCTTTCGGGTGGTCATTGTATTACGTTAAGTTATAAAGGAGGGAGTTAATTGTAACGGTAACAAAAGGTAAATGAAATTACACCTGTACCACCCTAAAACCGTAGTACGAAAGTGAGAGTCACGTCGTATTGTACTCCACTTTATATGGTATTTAAAATTTTATCTTTATACTTATGTTACGATCTAAAGATTAATTTTTCTATTTCTATACGTTGTTCGTCGTTTCTAAATGACATATCGTGCCCTTGATATCAGTTATAGAACTTTATTAGATTTTTCCTCTTATTAGATTTTTTATAACACAGCACAAACATATTGACTTTTAGTGGAACGACACGTGGATTTTGTAACATTCAGTTGATGTAAGTTATTTTATACATATACTACTCTAATTTTTACCTTGGTCATTTTATTTATTTAAAATTTTACTTTACTTTCTTTTACTTCAGTAAGTCGGTACAGGTTGAGAAATGTTGGGATAACTGACATCCGACCGTACGAGGTTACAAGTACCCAAAAACATCCGTTCTTATGACCTTCCGTAACGGTAAAGGAAGAGGTTTATCACGTCCGGTTGACGTCGTATGAGGCACTACCAGACACACGAGTGAGAGTGTAATGTTGAGACGTATGCCACATAAGTGTACCCGTGGGACTCGACGAGGTCTCAGAGTCGGGCCTATCACTCAAACACCTTCCAGGGACCTTCCTTCAGTCTCGGACTCAGGGTCCTGGAGGGTGGGGAGTGAGGGGTCGAGTCGAGTCCTCGGGAAGGTCGGAAGAGGTCGTAGTGAGATCTTAGGGTCACGGGGGTGGAGCGGTGGGTCTTCAAGGGTCCCGAGTTCACTCTGCACCCAGGGCTCTCGGGACGCTCCTGAGTGGACGTCCGAAGGACCAAAGACCGGGTCTGAGTCGGGACCTTCACTCTCTAAACGGTGGCTTTCCAATCCGACTAAGAGAGGGGTAGTCCTAGGGACCGGGGAGGTCGACGGACTCGGGACACCAAGGACACTGGACCCCCGTCCCACCCGTAGGACACGGAAGGACACTACGGGAGGGATGGGACTTGTTGACCGGCTCCTCCTCTTCGAGTCTCTCCTACCTTCCGTACAAACGTCGAGACTCTCGGTTCGGCGAGGGCGGTGGCGGGACATGTCTACTCCTCTGGTGCCCCGGGATCTCCTGTTTGTCGTACACCAGGGATCCCCCGACGACGACGGCGAGCCCCAAGGGTACCGGTACTTGAACCCCGTCCCCCGCCGGGGAGGCACCTGGGTCACGGCTACAGAGGTCCGGCCCGAGCCCTCCGTAGAGTCGGGTCTGTACTCCAGAGTCGAGAGAGAAAGACGGGTCAGACTAGCGGACGAGATCTCCCAGTCTGGGTCCAAGAGCAGGACTTAGTCGACACCTGTCAGACCGAGGTTTCTCCTGAGTTTTGAAATAAAGGAAACCGGGTAAAAACTAACCCAGCAAATAAAAAGACCTTAACTCGACGTATTCAACGAACATATAAAAACTCTAATCAACAAACAGACAACAAAGTAAACGATAATAAAAGAGGGTAAGTCTTCCGACAGATAAGTGGAACGAATATAAAAGGAAACAACACGTCTTCGAAAATTAAAATTAATCTAGGGTAAACAAATAAAAACGAAAATAAAGGTCTTAAGACCCTCCACCTAGTATCTCCTAGGACGACACTAAATACAGACTCTCACAAAACGGATACAAGAGGAGATCCTCAAAATATCAAAGACCAGAATGTGAATCTAGAAATTAGGTAAAACTCAAATAAAAACACACACCACAATCTTTCACTAGATCAAAGTAAGAAATTGTTCACCAACTGGACAAAAGGGTCGTGGTGAACAATTTCTCTAACAGAAATGAGGTAACATATAAGAACGGAGGAAACAGTTTCCATTCCACAGGTATACACACACCTAAATAGAGACCCGAAAGATAAAACAAGGTAACTAGATATACAGACAGAAACACGGTCATGGTATGACAGAACTACTGACACCGAAACATCATCTCGGACTTCAGTCCGTTCAACTAAGGAGGTCAAGGTAAGAAGAAAGAGTTCTAACGAAACCGATAAGCTCCAAAAAACATAAAGGTATGTTTAGAACTTTAATAAACAAGATCAAGACACTTTTTATAGCGACTATCGAACTATCCCTAACGTAACTTAGACATCTAACGAAACCCATCATATGAGTAAAAGTGATATAACTAAGAAGACTAGGTACTTGTCCCATATAAAGAGGTAGATAATCACAGGAGAAACTAAAGAAAGTGGTCACAAAATATCAAAAGATATATATTCAGAAATCAAAGAAATCCATCTATATAAGGATTCATAAAATAAGAAAAGCAACGTTACCACTTACCTTAACAAAGGAATTAAAGAAAAAGATGGAAGAGTAATAATCACATATCCTTACGTTCCCTAAAGACTCACAACTAAAATATAGGACGTTAGTAACTACTCGAGATCATTAAAAGACCACCCCAGAAATCCCAAAAGATACATCTCCTAGTACAGTAGACGTTTGTCACTCTCAAAATGAAGAAGAAAAGGTTAAACCTAAGGAAAATAAATGAAAAGACGAGACCAACGACACCGGTTTTGAAGGTCTTGATACAACTTATCATCACCACTTACACCCGTGGGAACAGAACAAGGACTGAAATCCCCTTTACGAAAGTTAAAAACTGGTAACTCCTATTACAAACGACACCCAAACGGTATATATCGAAAATAATACAACTCCATACAAGGAAGATAACTACGAAAGACCTCTCAAAAATAGTATTTACCTACAACTTAAAACAGTTTCCGGAAGAGACGTAGATAACTACATAAGTATACCGAAAATAAAAAGTTATACAATTACACCACTTAATGTAACTAAACGCCTATAACTTCTTAGGAACGTAGGGACCCTATTTCGGTTGAACCAGTACCACATACTGGAAAAATTGCACAACAACCTAAAGAGGTTTCTTCTGTATGCCTACCGATTGTTTGTGTACTTTTCTACGAGTTGTAGTGAGTAATAATCTCTTTACGTTTATTTTTGGTGTCACTCCATGGTGAAGTGTGGTCAGTCTTACCGACGCTAGGTTTTTAGACGTTCGTTATTTACGACCTCTCCCACACCTCTTTTCCCTTGGGAGGATGTGACAACCGCCCTTAAGTTTGATCATGTTGGTGATACCTTTTGTCACACCTCTAAGGAATTTTTCAACATTTATCTTGACGGTATACTGGGTCGTTAGGGTGACGACCCGTATGTGTGGCTCCTTTGGTCTTAACTTTCTCTGTGTACATGGGGTTACAAGTAGCGTCGTGACAAATATTATCGGTCCTGTACCTTTGTTGGATCTACAGGTAATCGTCTACTTACCTATTCTTTCGACACCATGTATATGTGTTACCTCATAATGAGTCGGTAATTTTTGTTATGTAAACTTAGTCAAGACTACTCTACCTACTTTGACCTCGGCTAATATGTCTCACTTCATTCGGTCTTTCTTTTTGTGGTTATGTCATATGATTGCGTATATATACCTTAAGTCTTTCTACCGTTACTACTGGGACATACGTTCTGTCGTTTTTTCTGTGTCTACACATATCGCCTGAAAACCTGAGTCTCCCTCTCATGAAATAGCCGGTCACGCCTAGGTCTGATCCCCGTAGAACAACAGGACAAAGAGGGGGACCTTGGGGTCGTGGGAGTCCTGTGTGCCGACCCTTTTCCGACTCTCCGGAAGGGACTACCGAGTCACCATTTCTTAGGCGGACGGTTACGTTCTCTGTACTCTCTACTTCCAAGCTGGGGGCCCAGTTCTTCTAGGGGATCTCTTCCCTTACCGTTGGTGAAGTTCTGGAACTGACCTCTTAGGTTACGTGTCTCCCCGGATCGCTCGATGTGTGGTAGGTACTACACTGTTTCTCAGCCTGTACTGACTTAGTGACATGGTACGTCTGTGCGTCGGAGTACGCCGTTCACCGTGGTGTGACCTATAGAGTTTCTCTTATATGAAGTTGAAAGATAAACCGCTTGAACGAAACGAAAATAATAACAAAGTACCTTTCGTAAAACAAAATTTATATCGTCACACGTGTACAATTAGAATTTGAAGGTTAGGTACAGAGGGGGGTAGGAAGTGGAGACAAAGAGATTCAAACAAGAGATTCAGATGTTCAGACAAAGACAGAACATTTGTTCAAGTAGGAATATTTGATAATGACTTGTCTCCCCAAAAAAAAAATTACCGAAAGAAAATAAAATTTGACTTATTAAACTTCTGAGTTGAACGTTTAAAAATACGTAAAGACCTTAAAAGTTTTTTCGTCCTACTAGTACCATTGGATGGGACATACACGTTACTAATCTTATGGAAGAGGGTTTTCTAATGTATCAATTTTATCTCACAATCTTATCGGTCCCCTAAGGATTCTCCACCACCCTAAAAACTTCTGCTAGGATATTAAGAACCTGAGGTGAGAATTGAAGTCTCGACGACCCGACGAAACCTCCTCCTCTTTGTTCCTTCTACGACCATATCTACTTCCGATGCTTCTCGGATTCCTCTTCCACGTCGACCGACCTCACCGGAACTCCTTCGGTACGAAGACGGTTGTTCGGTCACCTTCTTCCGGACGAATAGGCAACGTGTGTGGGACGGGATGAGTGTCCTCAAGAACAGAGGAACACAGTTTCACACAGTCGTCGAGAGTTGGACTAGTCATACCAGAGGTGAAGGGTCCTCCGTGGCTTCGTAGGTCCTCTCTACGACCGTCCCCTACCTCATTTGTCCGGTACGTTCTGGTCGTCGCCAGACTTTGGTCCAGGGGACCCGTGACTACGTCAAAAAGAGACGTCGTACATAATGTTCCGTACCACAAAAACGTACTTCCCCCTGACGAAATTAACAGATATCTAAAGTGCGAGGTAGGTGTATACGAACCTTACCTTAGGAGTTCTTCTGTACCGTGAAGATAAAGACTTGACACCCTACAAGTCAAGTATTTTGTGATCGTCTCCTTATCGTGTACGACTTCCACGAGGGATTTTAGGAGGGGAACGGGGGTAGGAAGGGGTCTCTACGACCACCTCCCTCCCACTCGTCGAGGGAATTCGTACCCCAGTTCAGTGAGACACAGCGAAACGAGTTACATCTTTAAGGGTCAGGATCTCTTAGTCTTTGGGTTACGGGGGAGACCAAGATTATGTCTGGTACTAGAATTTACGACTGTACTGTCCCTGAAACTCCTCGGGTTTCAGTGTCTCGAAACTCCACCATGTTACTTGTGAGTGTGTCCTTGGGAGACAGAAGAGTCTTTAAACGACTCTATCCTCTGACAGAACGAATGGAAGACACCACACACCTAGGTACCAACTGCTCGTTAATGAACATCACCTAGGATCCCCTCTTTTCGGACTTACCCACTTGTCGTTGGAAGGAGCGGGGTGGTTTCCTCTTGAGAACAAAAACCTTCCAACTGGAGGACGGACAGGAACTCAGACAGTAGGGAGCCTCGTGACTACCCCGTCCCCGCCCGAAGACCAGAGAGGACCCCTTACGTAACTCATCTGGGAGGTAGGACCTCTTCTCTACCACCTTCCTCCGTCCTTTCTACACGGACCGATACTTTCTGTCGGTATTAGTCCTGTGTAAGACAGACGAGGTCCTTAATCATAGATACGAGGAATTGACCTTTTAGTGGACATACAGTCCCCAGGAAGACCTTTTGTAATTCTCGTTCCCCGGTTACGTTAGAGTCTAGGAGGGCCTACCCGGGTCTAAGAGGAGGAGGGCCCAGATGGGACTGGGAAAAGAAATAAACGGAACTAATGTCCTGAGACTACACCTCGTAGGTATGTCCTCCACCTTCTCCCGACTCTACGGTAGATGGTAGAGAGAAGGAGAGACCAAGAGTAACGGAGGCAAACAGGTTTTCGGAATTCCAGGGGACTGCAGTCGTGCCTCGGGAACTCTATCTCGAGTCACTATGGCATTCTATAATACCCTTTTCGGTTTGCCGTAAAACCCGGTGGTGTTACATTAAATCACATAACATTTCGTACCCTGAAAAGTACCCCAAGACCTCCGTTCTTATGACGTCACTCATCGGTAAAGGAGGGGGTCCCCTTGTGCAAAACATCCTTGAGAAGTGATACTGGGTAGTCCGAACCCACCGGGACGTACTGTACCGAGTATCAAAGTAACTCAATGTGTTCGGGGAAGTGGTGCTGGTTCAACTTCAGGTACTTCCCTCCTTACACTTCCTGTCTCCTAAGACAGCACGACGTCAGGTGCTCTAGCGTTTCTTAATCTGTGTCGAATGGTTGACTTGTCCTTTGTTGTTTCGTACCCGGTCCTTCTCCAAGGAGTGGACACTGTGAGTCCTTGTCACCCACGACCTCAGACTTGTGCTCAACCCTCTCGTTCACTTCCTCGGCACCGTGGACGTCTGGGGCGACACCCGACCCCAGGGTCCTGGGTCTCCCTTGATACGGACCTCCCGAGGGACCCCCTGGCGGGAGGTCACTCGCCCACGGGTCCCAGGAGGGGGAGGGACTCGTCTACCTTGACCAGTTTCCACGAGAGACTCGACGTGTGGTTCCAGTACAACAGGGGACTGGAGTGGTGCCCGGGGGGGACCCGAATCTTCCTCCCAAAAGACCTGTCTGTACCTTCCTCCTCTCCGTCAAAGTACTCTGTCTGAGAAGGGCTTAGGGCACAGGAAGTGGGGACTTGACTCTTAAGTGTGGGCGCCAAGAAGAGTTGAGAGAGAGAGAGAAAGTACGAGAATAAGAGGGGACGGAGAGAGGATGAAAGAGATCCAGAGACTTTAACGGAGGGAGGATTAAAAAAAGGAAGAACATAAAAAAAAAATCGAGAGAGATGAAGAGGAACCTAACCAACTAATCTAGACGGAAGAAAGTAAGACTCCGAGAGTAAGAGATGGAGTAGAGATAGAAAGTCGTAATGAGTAGATGAGATATTAGACAGATATAGAGGTAGGTGGCAAACTAGATGGGTAGAATAGTAGATAGATATATAGGTCGGTAGCAAGGTGGTAGATAGATGGAAAGATACATCCATCGAGAGATGGATAAAATAGTAGGTCCACATACAAGTAGGTAGTGAAATGGACAGACAGATAATAGATAAAGGTGAAGGTACTGAAGGAGACGAAGAGCCAGAGGGACCGAGAGAAAACATTAGGGATAATAGACGGGTGTGTAGTGGTAGAAAGAGTTAGAACCGTGGGTAGGTGAGAGGGTTCAGAGAATAAAAATCCCGAAGAGACAGGTGAGGGAAGAAAGAGTAATTAAGAGATAGGGAAAAAGAAAGATAAATGGAAATAAAGAATTTCTAAAAAGAAAAGTAGATAAAGATCTACTCATTGGAATCCTTTAAATTAATTGAAGTTAAAGGAGTTGTTATTTTACTTCGACCATTTTTTTTTTTTTTCTAAAAAGGGTGGTGGGGTCAGGGAGACCGAATAAAAGACACACACGTGTGTAGTTGTCACAAAGACGGAGACGAAAGGCAACTGAGAGAAAAGAGAGACTAAGGTAGAGAGACACCCGAAACTGGAGGCATTAGAATGTTGCAAACCACACTTCAACGTGCACGCGGACTCGTATGTCGTACTCTTGGGTACTTTGTGTGTTGTATGTCCTCGACTGCAAACCGAGGTAGTGGTCCCTGGACCACAGGACCCCGTGTCACACCGAGTTGGTGGACCTTGTTTCGGTGTAGACTCACTTGTGTCATAGACACACAGTGGGTCCTGTACTCCTGATTCGGAGGACCCCTTTCTCGCACTCTGTCTGGTTGGACCAGTACTTCAGGACCCGTCTATGTACCACATAGGAACACAAGAGACTCATCTTTTCTCTCATACCTCAACTTCACCTTTGGTCCGAGGATTTGACGAAGACCAGAGACTCGTCAGTCCCTCCTTCCCGTGGCAGAGACGAGAGACGGGAAGACAGACACAGAGAATGAAGTGAGAAATAGAGGCAGAGACTCAAGGAGACAGAGACGGGGACGTAGACAGAAAAGACAGTATTGTCGACCAGACATGAACAAAGAGGAGAAAGAAACAGACAGCCTACGTTGAGAGAGGTTCAGTAAAAGAGAGGTACTTTTCGTGGGATGAGAGTAGAGGGTGTGAGTACCGCAGGTACTCCTTCAGGAAGGTCTTGTAATGACGGACCTCGAGTCCCAGTTGTCAAGACAGTTTGTGGACCCCGAAGGTGTAGGACCATGTAGGTCAGACATACGGTCAAGAACTGTAAGAGTGGACACTAGTGGTACAGGTCTCCCAGTGACTCCCCGACTTGTGAGTCTCACCCTCTCTAGCTTTCGTGTCTTTATAGACGTCCTTTTGGTGGAGTAGAGTTCCAGTAGACGAATGGTTGGAATCAAGGTGTACGCCAAAGTAAAGGGAACCTTACCATGTATCGTTAGCATCTAAACCCCAAAATCCTACGCCCGTAGTTCCGTGCGGTAGTAAGACGGGTGTCGCCCCGGTTTAAAGGAGATAATTTATCACAAAATAGATCTTACGGACCTCGTGAAAGACAGTAAGACTGACCTGGGACTGAGTGTGAGGGTGGTCTTTACAGACCCCAGGCCCTCGGACCCTGTTGCCCACCGGAGAGACCTGTTCTCGAGAGACTGGACACTGGTGTTAGAGGTCCCCAGCGACCCACGACTGGTACGTCCCCCCTCCACTGACATCACTGGTACTACGGACCACCAGGGGCGTACACGAAGTCAGTACCCGGGTGCTCCTTGAGGAAGGCCTTATACTACGGACCACCAGGGACGTATACGAAGTCTGTGCCCCGGTTCTCCTTCAGGAAGGTCTTATACTGCGGACCACCAGCGGCGCACACGAAGTCAGTACCCTGTGTTCCGTCAGAAAGGTCTTATACGGTGGACCTCCAGGGACGCACACGATGTCAGTACCCGGGTACTCCTTCAGGAAGGTCTTGTAGTACCGGACCTCGGGTCCCTGTAGTCAAGATAGTGGGAACACGTGGACTTGGACAGTTTAGGTTCTCCCCTCACTGGACTCTCAGTGTACGACAGGAACTCCTTAGGGTCCCGAACCGGTCCTACTGTCCCTTCCGAACATCACTAGTGGAACCCCTTTTCTTACGTACCAAATGTCATCTTTTACCCCTTGGGGAAGGGGAGTGACCCGAGTCTACTGGGTGGGGAAAGGGTGTAGAGATTCCGAGGAAAACTTTGGTCCCCTTGGGTACGACGTACCTCTAAGGGTGTGGTGTCTCCGTATCGTGTGGGATGTGCTTTTTGTGGACGACTCTTAAAACTCGCACACACACACGAGTCGGCACAGACTGAGAACACTGGGACACCTGACATCGGGCGGTCCGAGGAGACAGGTACCCCTAACAGGTCCGCTCTTATGACTTCACCCAACGCTAAAGGAGGAGGTCCCCTAGAAGTTTGGGGTCCTGACTTGGGGGTAGAAGACTCGGTGACGTAACGTCCGTCCAAGAAGTGGTGACTCGATGGGCCCGTCGGACTCTTAAAACTCGTTCACAGTTGATTCTCTAAGAAGGACCTACAACTACTACATTTTACACAAAATATTTTGTTCTGCCTCATCTGTGGGTCACCTTCTTCTTGGACACACTCACTTTACTACAGTTGAGTGTACTCTTTGTGTCCTGTACTACCTCAGACACCATCTTTGAAGACCTTAGAGTCCCCCGTCCCGTGTCCAAGAGGGGAAGACTCACCTCCGGTCGTCGTCGTCGAGAGACGTTGCGGGTAGGTACCTCGACGACCTCTCGACCTCGGTAGTGCACAGGAGGTTCCCAGACAACAGGGACCGGGACGACAGAAGGGAGTCAGATGTCTATTGTGGTCAGGGAGGGTCAGTGGGGTCGAGACTCGTAGTGTCAGAGGACATCCACGGGTATCCCGGACCGAGTCGTCTCCCTTCTCACAGAGCCATCCCAAAGACCTGGTCTTAACCCCCGATCTAAAGGGACTTTCACAATTAGTTGGTCAGCACAGACTGAGAAACACTCGGGTACCCGATATCGGGTGGTTTGAGGACATAGGCACCTGAACAGGTCCGTTCTTATGACCTCACCGAACGGTAAAGGAAGAGGTCCCCTAGAAGGGTTGGGTCTCTAGTTTGGGTTCAGAGGGAGTGACGTCCGTCTGAGAGATGGTAGTTTCGGTTGGACCCGAGGGTAAAAGGTGAAGGTCTTCTGAGTGGGAATATACCATTACTGAAGGGTACCAACTGGTAGTGGGATGGAAGACACGGTAGAAGGGAAAATAATGTCCTCTCAGAATGAACTCCACCTACCGTTGGTGCCAAACCCCCTTTTCTGAGTGGGAGAACGCGGGTCTACGAGACCTAGTTCTTCTCAAGACCTTTCTTTCTGAGCTGTTAGGTAGAGTACAGTCTGGACCGGAAGATGAGGGGGCCGGACAAGATACCCAGAGAACTACTTAGGTTGGTAATTCTAGGTAAAGTGGGGTCACCTCCGTCCCGAGAGACAATTCCACCTGGGTCGGGAGGTCCAGTTATAAACGTGACCCGAAACAAGACAAGGTCCTGAGTTGTGTACGGTCCGACTGCTACCACCTGTCGTACCACGACGAAGATGACTCGTCCTCCGTCGTCGAGTCGTCTGGACTTCTCATGTGTCCTACAATACTACTGCGGGTTTGATTGTAACACACGTTCGACTGGTGTCCTACCTTTCCACTGAGTGTGTCCGAGAAGAATGGAATTTTTTCCGTCTCACACCCCCGGGACCGACTCCCTCCTTAACCCGAAGGACCTTTTAAAATTCCGGTCAAGACAGAGAAGTCTGACATATTGTCGAACTTGTCGTTGGAGACTGGGTTGTATGGAAACCGATGCAAATTTTCAAATGGTTTTTACGTACGACGTTATAGATTAGACGATACTGAAACTCCGTGACTTAATAAAAGACAAAAGTAAGAAGTATACTAAAAGTATCTTAAAGAATAAAGTAAGGATATAATTTTAAAAAAGTTCGTAATATAAAATAGAAATTACAAGTTGGTAGAGATACTGTAGGTGTCATTTTGACAGAAATACCTTTTACGATTAAAGTACTAAAAAAATTAAATACCTAAAAGGATATAACATAAAAGAAAAGATACATACGTACCGGTAAAAGTAAAGGAACTTTTACTTTGTTAAAAATTATTAAATACATATCAACCGAATGTTGTAATATAATCGATGTACGTATAATGTATCACTAAGTCATAAAAGTCTCTAATATGTGTTATGTTTTAAATATTTTATAACTGATATAAGGGACACGACCTGTAATAGTAGGACACTCAATATATAAAGTATTTACCAACAACCACAGAGAATTAGGTGAGATGTATGAAACGACGGGGAGTGTGAGTGGGGAGAGGGGAGAGGGGATACCATTGGTGATCAAAGAAGAAACTTAAACACTCAGACTAAGAGAAACCAATATAAACAAATAGATAAAAATAAAAGAATTGTGAATAATAACAAATAGACCTACGTAGTCTAGACTCAACACCTTACACCATAGAACAATCAACATCGAACACCCTAGATCAAGAGACTGGTCCCTAAGTTGGACCTGGGGGACGTAACGCTTGGGTCTCAGAATCAGTGACCTGGTAGTTCCTTTAGGGATAAAACTACAAATCTAAGGTTTATATTCACTTTTGTATGTCGTTAAGAGAAAGGGACAGACTGAATAAAGTGATTCGTATTACCGGAGGTTCAGTTAGGTACAAGAGTTTTCGGTCCTGAAACAAGAAAAATCTTTCGACTCCCCCGAAGGGACCTCCGAGTCACCACGTCTTAGGCGGACGGTAACGTTCTCTGTACTCTCTGGACCCAAGTCACCCGGCTTTTTTAGGGGACCTCTTCCCTTCCCTTTGGCTAAGGTCCTAAGAACGGACCTCTTAGGGTACGTGTGTTCGGACCCGCCGATGTCAGGTACCCAGTGTTCTCAGCCTCTACTGACTCAAAGGAATTGTACGTACATAAGTCGGAGTGTACCAATCACCGTGGTATGACCGATAGAGTTTGTCTCATGTGAAGTAGAAAAATAAAAGGTTGATCGTAATAATAAAAAAGTACCTTTCGCAAATTAAAATTTGTATCGTCACAAGTGTGTAGTTAGGGTTTGAGGGGAGATAGACAGGGTGGTGAGAAGGGGAGACCATTAAGATTCAAACAAGAGATTCAGATGTTCAGACAAAGCCGGACATTTATTCAAATGGGAACATGTTACAATGACTCTCCCCAAAAGAAAATAACCAAAACAAAATAAAATTTGACTTATTAAACTTCTTAGTTGACCGTTTAAAAATTACGAAATAATCTTAACATCTTTTTCATCCCACTAGTACTATTCGATGGATCATACTCACTAACTAATATCGTAGAGGGGTTTGTCACTCTATCAATGTTATCTCAGGATCTTATCGGTCCTCTAATAATTCTCTACCTCCCTAAAAACTTCTACAATGGTATTAATAACCTGAGGTGAGGAGTGGAGTCTCGCCGACCCGACGAAACCTCTTCCCCACAGGTGCTCCTTGGGGAAATTGTTCTCTAGATCCAGGAGCTAAACATTGTGAGACTCACGAGTCTCCTACCCCGGTCCAGTCCCGAGTCGTGCCAGAACCAAATACAACTTAAGGAGTATCTATTACCCGAGCCGTCTCCCCACGTACCCGGAGTCCCCTCGCCCTCACCTGACCGAGAGCCTCTCCCAGGGCTCCAGGTTCACCCGCATATGGTGCAGAAGACGACGTCTCAGGACTCTCCTCTCTCCCCTCTACTACCCGACTCTGCACTAGAAGCTTCCGACCCGGTGACCCGTAACCTCCCCGAGTCTGATACCGTTCCCAAAACCGACCCTCCTGAGTGGAGCGGCAAGTGACAAGACAGAAGGTACCCGAGAGGAAGGTACTACCGTCGTAGACACTTACCTTCTCTCAGTTCGGAGAAGTCCCACCTACGTCAATAAAGTCTGGAGGCATTGAAACTATCAATGTAGTTTCAATCTTTTTCCGTCTCCACACGGGGTCCAACGACTCGGACAGAAAAGGTGATTTACTTTGTTTTGTTTTGTAAGGTATATGTTCGGGCCGGTAAGTGCCTGACAGAGTCTTTGGACACGTTTGGGTATGTGGGTAGGATGTAGAAGACGACACCTGGTTCGAGAACATGTATAGTCGTCTCAGGGTTCTAGTACATCCTGTCTTTTTACCTACCGAAATCAACTTCCCTTCTGTCCCGAAGCTTACAGGGACCATCGGGTCCCTAATTCTCAGTTGGAACGTCAAGTCCCTCGCACCCAAGATAGGGACCACCCTCTTGACTCTAGGGTGTACGGAACTTCGTTGATAGGAATCACGACGTTGACAACTCGGGTGTTCAAAACATCGGAACTTGACGTGGGGTCGAGGTTTTACTCCTAGGGGGTACGACGTCGGTTCTGAACTACGTCGGTTCTTTTTTAGTTATGTATAAAAGTATTTTTCTTGTCCCAAGGTACCCACAGTCCTTTTACAAGCTAGTCCCTAATGTTGTTACCTTTAGTCAAAAATTGGATGTCCTTCACTTTTACGGTAAGAGACGATACTCGGGTGAAGGGGGACCCAGTCTATTACGACTCGAGCGGAGAAGTCTGAATTGCTAAACCCCATCTTGTGGTCACTGTCTGTTCTCGTCGTTCCTACTACGACCATCTCCACTTCCGATACCTCTCGGGTTCCTGTTACATGGTACACGACCTCACAAGAACTCCTTCGCCACGAAGACGGTTGTTCGTTTGCCTTCCAGACCCATAAACAACGTGTACGACACGGGGATGTGTGACCTAAATAACATAGGAACGCAGTTTGACAGTTGTAGACAGTTGGACTAGTTAATACCAGAGGTGCAGGGTCCTCCATGGTTTCGTAGGTCCACTCTACGATCGTCACCTATTTCATTTCTCCGGTATTTTTGATCGTCTGTAGACTTGGTTCCAGGGGGCCCGTGACTACGTCGAAAAGAGACGACGGGTAATACTGTTCCGTACCACAAAAAGTCACTTACACTGGGAAATTAGGTGTTATGTAAAGGGGGAGATAGGTGTATCTGGACCTTACCTTAGGAGTTCTTCTATACTGTGAATAAAGACTGGAGACCTTACGAATCAAGTGTTTTGTGATTGTCCTTATTGTGTATATATTCCACGAGGGATTTTAAGAGGTGGAGGGGGCGGTAGGAAGGGGTTTCTAGGACCCCCTCCCTCCCACTCGTAGAGGGAATCATACCCCAATCCAGTGAGACTGGGCGAAACAAGTTAAATCTTTAAGGGTCAGTGTTGAACTCTTCGATTTACGGGGGAGACCAAGATCCGTCTGTTGCCAGAGGTTACGACTGTACTGTCCCTGTAACTCCTCAGGTTTCAGTGTCTCGACCCTCCACCGTCTCGGTTGTGAGTGTGTCCTCGGGAGACAGAAGAGCTTTTAAAGGACTCTATCCTCTGGCAGAACGAATGGAAGACACCACACACCTAGGTACCAACTACCCGTTGATGAACATCACCTAGGATCCCCTCTTCTCGGTCTTCCCCACTTGTCCTTGGAAGGAGTATGGGTGACTTACTCCTGACAAGAAAGACCTTCCAACTGGAGGACGGACAGGAACTGAGACAGTAGGGAGTCTCGTGACTACCCCCTCCCCCCCTGAAGACCAGGGAGGGGTACTTACGTGACTCATGTGAGAGGTAGGACCTCTGCCCTACCACCTTCCTCTGCCCTTCCTACACGGACCACCACTTTCTGTCGATATTCGACCTCTGTAGGAGAGACGAGGTCCTTTATCACAGACACGAGGAATTAACCCTTAGTGGACATACAGTCTCGACGAAGACCCTTTCGTGATTCTCGTTCCTCGGTTCCGTTAAAGACTGGAAGGGTTTAGTCGGGTCGAAGAGGAGGAGGACCCAGATGGAACTGGGAAAAGAAATAAACGAACCTATCTGTCCTGAGACGACACCTCGTAGGTATGTCCTCCACCCTCTCCCGACTCTACGGTAGATGGTAGAGAGAAGGAGAGACCAAGAGTAACGGAGGCAAAGACGTCTTTACGATACCAAGGGGACTGTGGTTGTGCCTCGGGAACTCTATCTCGAGTACTATGTCATTCTACAATACGTTTTTGGGTTTACCTGATAAAAGGGTCACGTTAGAGTAAATGATATTACATTTCGTACCCTGAGAAGTAGCCAAGAGTTACGTTCTTACGACCTCACCCAACGGTAAAGGAGGAGGTCCCCTGGTGGAATCCAGTCATGGGAAGTGATACTGGGTAGACAGTCCACCGGGACGTGCTGACCGAGTATCGAAGGGACTCCATACTTCCGGGGAAGTGGTGATGTTCCGACACTAGGTACTCCTCCTCTATCACTTCCTGTCCCCTCAGACAGTACGACGTCAGGTGTCCTAGCGTTTCTCAACCTGTGTTGCATCGCTGACTTCTCCTTGTTGTTCCGTACCCGGTCCTTCTTCAAGGAGTGGACACTGTGTGTCCTTGTCGCCCAGCGACCTCAGACTGGTACTCATCCCTCTCGCTCACTTCCTCGGCATCGTGGACATCTGGGGCGACACCCGACTCCAGGGTCCTGGGTCTCCCTTGAGACGGACCTCACGAGGTTCCCCCGGGGTGTGAGGTCGCTCGTCCGCGGGTTCCAAAGGGGGTAGGAACTCGTCTACCTTGACCAGTTTCCGCGAGAGCCTCGACGTCTGGTTCCAGTGCAAGAGAGGACTGGAGTGGTGCCCCGGAGGGACCCGACTCTCTCTCCCAAAGGACCTGTCTGGACCTTCCTTCTCTGGAACTAGAGTCTCGTGTTTCATTCAGATCAGGATTTATCTCCTGATTTCGGCCTTCACACGTTGTTCTCTCCGTGACGTTACTCTTCCGGCGGGTGGCGGTCCTCTCTTTCGGGGTGTCCTTCCCTATGGGCCGTGTCCCTTTCGAAGACTTCATTGAGATTTATACTCCACAACAAATTCTAGGAGAACTTGTCTAATTATTAAAAATTTTACCTAACAGTAAATTACAGGAAAAAATTTCTTTCTCATATATACATATACTTATTGACTTAGTGAGACAACATGTTGTCCTTAATTGTTGTAGAATTTAGTTGATCTGAAGTTGTTTACATTTATTTTCTATTTACATTTTTTAGTTTGTACACGCCAAGAGAACTTTATTTACCTGGAATGATTGATGACGACCCTGATAGTCTTTTGCACCGTAATTTTGTTATCTTCTCTAATACCTCACCTTTAACGGTCTTAGAGTAAGCTAGAAACTTGTAGAGAAAGAACTCACACACAAGTCCCGACGATACGGGTGGGGGTCCCGGACCTTCCCTGAGGAGTCACCCTCCCACCATCCCTGGTGAGGGGAGAGAAACACGTCTTCCTACGTAATTTGGTTCTCCGACTCGTTGATGTCCCACAGTTGTAGGTAGAGCCAGTGGGTTCCCGACCTGACGTCCCGCAGACCATGGAGTACACGACGACTGTCTCCTTCCCTCGGGACTGTACTTTCGTCCTTTGGTTGGGGAATTGGTGGGTAGCCACCGACGGACTCACCCCTTGACGGTCGTAGGGACGAGACCATGTAATCAGAGGTAACCAGCAAGAAAGTGCAAGAACGAGGAAGTGAGACAGGAGCCGACACAGAAGGGGAACCGTGTACCGTCCCTGAGACAAGAGAAACGGGAAGACACAAGTGTGGAAGAGAGCGAGACGAAACGAGGCAGAGGACTCAGACACAGAGACGTGCGGACAATGAGAGAGGACCATGATTACGACTGTCCTGTGGTCTGGAAGACACTGTGTCTCTCGTCTTCCGTGACCAGACTGGTGTGAGTGGACACTACTGCTACAGGTGTCCCAGCGAACCCCGACTGGTGAGTATCCCCCTCGCAGACTCTCTTGGCATCGTAGACATCCACGGACGTGAGCGGTTTCAGTACCCCGGTTACCTCTTCAGTCGACCCCATACGGGTGGTCACTTGCAGAGAGGTGCAGAGACCTTTACGGGACACGACGAAAAAGACACGTCCTATTTAAACAGTTCGTCGTAACTACTCACTGTCGCCTCCCAGTGTAAGAGAGGACGTGCCTGCTCCCCCGGACCCACCCGACTCTACCTCCCAAAACACCTGTGTGGATCCTCGTTTGTCGAACACTCGAAGGTACTCAGTGGGGTGGAGCCGTGATGGGGACTGTAGACTTCCACACTTTTTGGAGGGGTACTTCGTCGTTTCGGTTGACGGGAAGGACAGACAAGACGACGTAAAAGAAATCGGAACAAGAGCCCGAGACCGAGCACGAAAAGACAAAGAGAAACGAGTTCTGGAGGTCGGAGGAGACACAAATAAGATTCGAGAAATCGACAACCTAGACGAGAGTCGAAGTCCGTACGTATAAGCCTGTGAAGTCAAGACAGGTTGAGACGTTGGGGTACTTGGTATCGGACGGTCCGAGGAGACAAGTATCCTAAGAGGTCCTCTCTTATGACCACACCCAACGGTACGAGAGTCGAAGTAGGACAGGGATTATACACAAAACCCCTCGACCCACCAGACTGCTACGTAAGGGACCGAGGTAAGTGTGAGTAGATCTTACACCCACTAATAACCGTCCTCTAACCTTTCCTCCACCTCTTTTTTCCCTTGTAAAGGGGTAGACACTGGTAGTGGTGTACTGAGACCTCTGTAAGGTCCCTGAGTAGGGACCCCGAGGTCGAGAAAGTATACCCTAATGTTGAGGGATGACCCACCGTCCACGACCTAGTCCCAGTAAGGGGTAGGAGGGACGACCGTCCGTCGCAGTCGTAGGACAGATTGATTACGGATCGAGGGATCCGAGGAGGAAGGAAACGGTCTCGTGGGGTAGATAAGTTGTGGGACTCAAATTCGAGAGTCTCAACCAAGAGAAAGGACCAAGGAAGGACTGACCTTTAGGACTGACTTAGAATCTGGAGTATTCCTTGAACCTGGATCCTACCCTAACGGACGTATCTACCGACAGGGCCCGACCCGACCTGGGGAGGATGGACACTGGTGTTAGACGTCCCCCAGTGACACAGACCTATTGGGCTCCTCTCTGAACCTCTTAGGCCTTGTATACATCCTGGGCCGTACAAGAGACCAGTGGCCCGGTTCCCACTTCAACAACTTTACTAAAGGTACCTCGAGCCAGTCTGACCGGGGTAGACAAAACTTGTCAGACTTACAGAATTCACCTCTTGCCTTCACTGTGACTTCTCAGTGTCAGAAAGGATTCCCTTGGTACCCCGAACCGGTCCGACTGTTTCTCCCGAACAGTACAAGTGGATCATCTCTTCCTTAGTGTCCAAAACTCTCCTTTGATCCTTACCAGGGGAGAGGGGTGACCAGAACAACCTCACGAAGGGGAAGTTAAGAAGGTTCCGTGATTGGGATTTCACGTAGTGGGACTATGAGTTCTGTAGACCCCGAACCCCTGTCTGTCTCTGTGTCAGTTGGGTCCTGTCTGTAGTGTCTCTAAGATTCTTATACTAAGAGTCGTCACTAAGAATAGTCCTCTTCTTGAGGAACCAACTGTTTTATAACTTTTGAGAGAGTTTTGTGTTTTGTGGTCTAAGGACCCACCAGGTCAGTAATCCTGAGTCGTTAAAAAGACGGTTCCCGGGTCCAACTTAGGGATTAGTACCTCGACTCTAAGACGACCGACATGCTACGTCCTTTTTCTTTGTGGTGTTTTTTTGAGTACGTACCTTTTCTTCACTCTCCCGAAAGGACAACCTAAACAACATCGAGTCTGTCATTTCTTTGAAGGACGTAACGTCTTCTCGTCCCAAGTCAAGGGTCCATCCCTTCTAGGGGACCTCTTCCTTTACCGTTGGGGTAGGTCATAAGAACGGACCTCTTAATGTACTTGTCTCCTCGGACCACTCGATGTCAGGTACCCCAGTGTTTTTAAGTCTGTGCTGACTCATTGATTGTCATTGTGTCCGTTGTCCACTTTTTCGGTGAACTGACTTTTCTTCCTTTATTTCGAACTTGGACCGAGGAAACAATCGATTGGCTGTTGTTTACACACTGTTCCAGGTCCACCGGGACGGACTACTCGTATGGGAAGGGACCCAAGTCCAGGTCGCCCGAAGGACGTCTAGGACAACAATTCCCGGTCGACCTCTACGGTACTCGGTGGAACACCCCCTCCCAGACACCCGACGTCAGGGGAGGAGGGGAGAGTACTATCTTTATCGTGAGTCACCCGGATCGAGGGTCGAGGGTCTGAAGTGTGACACGGAAGTCCAGGTCTCAGGTCTCGACCCGATTGGAGACCTCTCTCACTTCTACTCACAGTTCCGGTTATCCTCCTGGACCCTAGGTGTCCCGTGCGCCGAGAGTGACATGACTGTCCCCAGAGTGGGATCAGGGGGACACAGGAGACGTAGTTGGCGATGACGAGACGAGTCGTGTCTTTATTCCCTACCCCTCCTGAGTGGGTGTCGACGGGTCTAGGAGTCTGAGTGTGTCTTAGGATCTTTCTTTTGGTTCAGTCTCTACCGAACAGGGCTACCTGGGGTGTGAGAAACGTGGCAGCACGTCCCTTGGACCAGTCACCACGTTCCTGGAAGGCTAAAGGTGGTATTGGGCGAAGTTGGCACACAAAGACCTGAGTGGCTCTGAGTCCTCCGACTCCTCAGACCCCGTGTACCGAGACGAAGACACTCTGGCCTCCGTCTTGACTCGTTTCGACTGTCTCAGTGTCCTACGCCTTCGACCCGTCACAACAACCATGTCAGTCGGACCAAGTACAGTGTACCCTTCTACCGGTCGGAGAAGAGTACGGTCCCTACCTTCAGACTGGACTCGGTGTAGTGACTCGTACGGAGTACTGGGCTAGTAGGGAAAATCAAAGGGATTTGTGACATTTGGATTCTCCTAAGTTTGTCTAGAACGACGGAAATCCTTCATCATTGAGACTAAGTCATATATGGTACGTCCTACGAAAGGGGTTCGAGTACTATTTAGAGTAAGTGGAATTGTGAAACGTCTTCTCTTTAGTATACATGGGTGTAGTATAAAGTCCGAGTCCCGTCCAACGGTTAATTTTTGAGTAATTATCTCTGAAACTAAGACGTAAGAATACTCTCCTTGTCTGTACGCATAATACCGAGAAACTTTAATATTTTTTTAAAACGTAACATTATATACACTAATTCCTTGATTGACACAATCAAAGTCCACATGTCTTTTCAGTAAGTCAATATGTGTATGTACGTAGACAACGAAAAGTTTAAGAAAAGGGTGAATCCATCAACGTCTTACAATTCATCTTAAGAGACAAAATACGTCATCCAGGACCACCAGTACGTAAAAATTATATCGGCATACATATACAGTTAGGGTTTGAATGTTATATTGGAGGGGGACTGTGATAGGAGGGACCATTGGTATTCAAGGAAGAGACACTCAGACAAAACATTTATTTAAGTAAATAAGTGTGCAGTGTTCATTCACTATAGTACACTATAAACAGAAAGAGACTGAGAAGAAGTAGACTTTAATAAAGCACTGACACTCACCTCTCAAACGTGTGTGTTGTGAGAGAGACAAAGAGAGAGAATGAGGAAAAGGTTGGGTTTCTGGTTTGTACATGTGTTTCTATTACACACATTTCCACTGACACGACAAGAAAACCCTCCCCCTAAACAAGACGGACTTTTCCACCTGGTGGAACGAAGGATCTATGAGTCTACTTGTGTTTTATACAGTTCATCTCTGAAGGTTCGAGGTCGTACGAACTCACTCGTTGCACAGGTGTTGTTAGTTGAGGTTTGACCCTATGTTACCGGGTCTACAAAGTCCTCGGGTTCCTGTGTGTATGTGGGTTAAGTCGATAACAAGTATCTGTCCTTTCTTGGAGTCATTCCCGTCGCTAAGGTGTGGTAACACGACCCCCACCCCCAACAATTGTAATCACTACGAGGGATTCGTCATTTAGTCCAGAGGAGAACTAGTAATACATACGTTACCTCATTGTCATGTCAGTGGGAAGAATTTTACAGGAAAATAAATGAATTATAGTACAAAGTCTTAACTAGACATAAGAAACAGTAAAGTCAAACACGTAAAAATGACGGTACATCACAAAGTAACGTCTATATATTTGGTGTTTAAAGAATTTTATATTTAAATAAATAAAATTAACCTCCAATTAATGAAATGTTACAACATAACCAAAACGGTATGTAGATGTACTTAGGCGGTGTCCATATGTGCACAAGGGGTAGGACTTGGGGAGAGGGAGGAGGGAGGGACATGGTAGAGAGACCCAGCAGGCTCACGTGGTCGGGGTTCGTAGGTCATAGTAAGTAGCTTGGACCTGACCGCTAAACAAAGTATATAGCATAATATGTACAAAGTTACCGTAAGAAGGTTTAGTAGGGTGGGAGCGGGAGAGGATGTCTCAGGTTTTCTGACAAGATCTGTAGAGAAAACGACAGAGCGTATGTCTAAAAATTTTTAATTTTTTTTACATAACTTCACATGAAGTAAAGACGGCAAGTCGTTTAACTAAGTCGGGTTGTACATATAAGAAAAGGTAATACTAAATACGGTTCTGTAACTTATTTAAAGGGACAGGGTATGACATCCTGGAGTAAGAAATAGGTAAGACACATATTTCTCTAAAGTAGACGAGTAGGGTTCGAGGGTCAGGAAGGGAGGAACCGTTGGTGTTCGGACAAGAGATCCAGACACTCAGACAAGGACAAAGTTACTATACAAGGAAAATCTAAGGTGTATGTCCACTATAGTGTACTTTTAACAGAAAGAGAAAGACAGAGGAAGGTAATTATACAATTAGAGGTCCAGGTAGGTACGACGACGTTTACCGTACTAAAGTAAGAAATTTACAGACTCACCACAGGTAAGAGACACACATATTCGTATATATAGAAGAAATAGGTAAGTAGAGAGCTACCTTTTAATCCGACAAGGGTACAGAACCGATAACATTCAAAACGACGATACTTGTATCCCCACGTACTTAGAAAAGTTCCATATCAAAAAAAGGTCTATTTACGAGCCCTAACCTTAACAACCTAGTATACCTTTCTGATGTAGTACTCCTTGCGACCTGACCTTCTTTGTGTTCGACCTTAGTTCTAACGGCCCTCTTTATAGTTATTCGAGTCTGTACGTCTACTGTGGTGGAAATACCGTCTTACACTTCTCCTGGATTTTTCGGAGAACTACTTTCACTTTCTCCTCTCGCTTTTTCAACCGAATTTCGAGTTGTAAGTCTTTTGCTTCTAGTACCGTAGACCAGGGTAGTGAAGTACCCTTTATCTACCCCTTTGTCGTCTTTGTCACCGTCTGATATAAAAAAAACCTGAGGTTTTAGTGCCGTCTACCACTGACGTCGGTACTTTAATTTTCTGCGAATGAGGAACCTTCTTTTCAATACTGGTTGGATCTATCATATAAGTTTTCGTCTCTACAATGAAACGGCTGATTCCAGGCAGATAAGTTCCGATACCAAAAAGGACACCAGTACATACCTACACTCTTAACCTGACACTTCTTCCGACTCACGGCTTCTTAACTACGAAAACTTGACACCACAACCTCTTCTGAGAACTCTCAGGGAACCTGACGTTCCTCTAGGTTGGTCAGGTAAGACTTCCTCTAGTTGGGACCCTAAAGAAACCTTCCTTACTACGATTTCGACTTTCAGGTCATGAAACCGGTGGAGTACTCTTCTCAACTGAGTAACCTTTTCTGAGACTACGACCCTCCCTAACCCCCGTCCTCCTCTTCCCCTGCTGTCTCCTACTCTACCGACCTACCGTAGTGACTGAGCTACCTGCACTCAGACTCACTTGGGGCCCTCTACCACTACCTGTCCCTCCGGACCGCACGACGCTAAGTACCCCAACGTTTCTCAGCCTGTGCTGACTCGTCGACATGACTTGGATTGACTTGACTACCTTCCACAAAAATCACAAAAACTCCTTGACAGTATGACAAAAGGTGTCACCGACGTGGTCAAATGTGAGGGGGTTGTCACATTCTCCCAAAGGGAGAAGAGGTATGGGAGAGGTCGTAGATAATAAGTAGTTCACAGATTTATACCGGTAAGACTAGCAATACTCCACCATGGAGGAACGTCACAACTAAACGGAAATAGATGATTAATCGTTACGACTCGTAGAAAAGTATACGGACAACCGGTAGACGCATAGAAGAAAATTTGGTGTCTGTAGTTAACACTCTCACTGCATACACCTAACACAGATTTTACTTGCTGTGGAGACGATTTCAGAGTACTTACACGAGACTCAGGTTGGAGTGTAACGAACAGTTCCCTGTCTCACTACTCCAGAAGTCCTTTCCTTATCACTGAAATAAACCTTTCGGTCGTCTGGTTGCTAAAACACTTGAACACGGGGTTTCTTAGTAGAATGGACTCAATCTACCCGAAAACCCCCTACCTCTCCCTATCACTTTGTCACAAACGACTTACATTTTATTGGGATCGGGTACCCCTTCTTTTAAGGTTCCTCTTCTCCCTTGTTATGTCTAATTCGTGGGTGTACACTTGAGTGTGAAAGTGTGAATGTGGGTGTGTGATTTTCTCCTCTTCCACACCGACCAACAACGTCACAAAATTAATTGATCAATTACAGACACGACCGAGAAACAGCGACACGTGTCCGAAAGATCGACACCCTTCCCCCGACGAGAAACGACACCACGTCCCAGAGAGTAACGACACCGAATAGAAAAACCTCGTGGGCGAGATCCGTGTACCCGAACACCGGGTGCCCGAATTGATAGGGTTCCGTACACCTTAGAAGGGCCAGGGTCCTATCCCGGGTACAAGGGGTGTATCCGTCCGTCTAAGGGTTGGTCACCTGGTGGTCCCTTCAGGACAACGTTCGAAAAAAGGGGAATTAAATAAGTAAAAATTAAGATCCTGTTAATGTTATGACACTACCGAAGACGGTATGTAGCTGTACCTAGTCGGTATCGATACGAATACAGGGGAGGTGACACCTTTAGAAAATTAGGACCTTAGGAAACAAGAGTTTCGACAGGTACGTCCAGACCAGTATTACAGGGAAATTCGGGGACTGTTCTGTTTTCCAAGACAGAGAAGACGGTGAAAAATAGAGATATGCTACCCTTTCACAATATCGAAAGTTAAGTCTCGGAACTCTTATCAAATCAGGGAGTCAGCACAGACTGAGAAACACTAGGGTACCCGACGTTGGGCGGTCCGAGGAGACAGGGACCCCCAAGAGGTCCGTTCTTACGACCCCACCCAACGGTAAAGGAAGAGGTCCTCTAGAAGGGTTGGCTCCCTAGTTGAGTCCAGAGGACACAACGTCCTTCTAAGAAATAGTAGACTCAGTGGTCCTTTCGGGTGGTCATTGTATTACACTAAGTTATAAAGGAGGGTGTTAATTGTAACGGTAACAAAAGGTAAATGAAATTACACCTGTACCACCCTAAACCCGTAGTACGAAAGTGAGAGTCACATCGTATTGTGACTACACTTTATATGGTATTTAAATATTTATCTTCATACTTATGTTACGATCTAAAGAGTAATTTCTATTTTTCTATACGTTGTTCGTTGTTTCTAAATGACATATCGTACCCCTCGCTATCAGTTATAGAACATTATTGGATTTTACCTTTTATTAGACTTTTTATTACATACGTATAAACATATTGACTTTTAGTGGACCGACACGTAGACTTTGTAACATTCAGTTGATGTGAAGTTATTTTATACATATACTACTTTAATTTTTATCTTGGTCATTTTATTTATTTAAAAATTTCTTTTACTTCAGTGAGTCAGTACAGACTGAGAACCGTTGGGATACCTGACATCCGACCGTCCGAGGTTACAGACGTCCTAAAAGGTCCTTTCTTATGACCTTACGTAACGGTAAAGGAAGAGGTTTCTCACGTCCGGTTGACGTCGTATGAGGGACTACCAGACACATGAGTGAGAGTGTAAGGTTCAGACGTATGCCACATACGTGTACCCGTGGGACTCGACGGGTCTTCTCAGAGACGGGTCTACCACTCAAACACCTTCCAGGGACCTTCCTTCAGTCTCCGACTCAGGGTCCTGGAGGGGTGGGGAGTGAAGAGTCGAGTCGAGTCCTCGGGAAGGTCCAAAGTGGTCGTAGTGAGATCTTAGGGTCACAGGGCTGGAACGGGGGGTGGTTCAAGGGCCTTGAGTTCACTCTATACCCAGGGTCCTCTGGACCCTCTTGGGTGGACGTCCCAAGCCCCCGGAGACCGGGTCCGAGTCGGGACGTTCAGTTTCTAAAGGGTGACTTTCGAACCCGACTAAGAGAGGGGCAGTCCTAGGGACCGGGGAGGTCGACGGGCTCGGGACTTCAAGGGTACTTGATCACCGTCCCACCCGCAGGACACGGGAGGACGTCAGGGGAGGGACGGGACTTGTAGACCGGTTCCTCCTCTTCGAGTCTCTCCTACCTGCCGTACAGACATCGAGACTCACGGGTCGACGGGGGTGGGGACGGGACATGTCTACTCCTGTAGTGCCCCGGGATCTCCTGTTTGTCCTACACCAGGGACCCCCCGACGCGACGGGGAGCCCCAAGGGTACCGGCACCTGAGCGTCTTCCCCCGCCACGGAGGTACCTGGGCCGAGGCTACAGAGGTCCGTCCCGAGTCCTCCGTAGAGTCGGGTCTGGACTCCAGAGTCGAGAAAGAGAAAGACGGGTCAGACTAGTGGATGAGATCTCCCACCCTGGGTCCAAGAGCAGGACTCAGTCCGGGACTGTCAGACTGACGTTGATCCTGAGTTTTGAAATAAAAAGGTCAGGGGAGGTCTTTACCTTAATGAAGAGTAGAAACCAGTCAAGTATCTAATAACGTCTGGTGGATGACACATGGTCCGTAACCACGGTGTGTCGTCTTTATGTAGGTACTGGGTCCATTTGGGTAGAAGACATGCACGAACTTCTTGAGTCTAACACGTCTTACGTCCGTAGTCTACGATTATAAGTTAGTAAAAGAATTTTCTTTATACTCTTATTGACCCCAAGTACAGATGTGACAGTTGTAAGTTTTGTTACTTCTAGTACCGCAGAGCAGGGTCGTGAAGCACCGTTTTTTTTTTTTTTTTTTCANTTTTTTTTTTTTTTTTTTTTTTTTTCACTTCACCTTTGACCGTATTAAAGGAAAGGACTAAAGGTTTTAGTGATGACTGTCACCGACGTCGGTAATTTAATTTTCTGTGGGCTAGGAACCTTCTTTTCAATACTGTTTGGATCTGTCGTATAATCTTTCGTCTTTGTAGTAAACGGCTGTTTCCAGACATATCAGTTTCGATACCAAAAAGGTCATTCGTACATGTCTACCCTCCTTTCTTCTTCAGTTTCACTCTCAATGAGTCAGTACAGGTTGAGAAACACTGGGGTACCAGATATGTGAGGTACCTTAAGAGATCCGGTCTTATGACCTCACCCGCCGGATAGGGAAGAGGTCCCCAGAAGGGATGGGTCTTTAGCTTGACCCCAGAGGACTTAACGTCCTCCTAAGAAATAGTTGGCTTACTAGTCCCTTCTTGGTGTCTACACTCTAAACCAGCATTTCTTCCTACTCAAGACTTCTTGACTACGAAAGTCTGACACCACGACCTCTTCTAAGAACTCTCAAGGAACCTGACATTCCTCTAGTTTGGTTAGTTAGAATTTCCTTTAACCAGGACTTATAAGTAACCTTCCTGACTACGACTTCGACTTCGAGGTTATTAAACTGGTGCACTGCGTTTCTCGGTTGTGTAACCTTTTCTGGGACTACGACCCTTTCTAACTTCCGTCCCCTCTTCTCCCGCTGTCCTACTCTACTAACCTACCGTAGTTACTGAGTTACCTGTACTCAGACTCGTTTAAGACCCTCTACCACTTCCTGTCTCTCCGGACCAACTGTCAGGTCCCCCAGCTCTTTCAGTCTGTACTAAATCACTGACTTGTTGTCGTTGCACATGTGAGATTAACTCCCTTATCGACAGACTTCTCCGTCTCTCGGTACTCATCCTCGCTCATGTAAGATCTCTCTGTTCCTGTAAGGAATCTCGGAACCCCTGTGTCCCTGAAAGACTCCCCCTCGTCCCCCTGAACCACCAACAGTACAGTCCACGATAGACGAGACGTTCCGACGAGTTAAAATAAAAATTCTCTTTACCTTATATATTCGTTTTCTGATACTATTTTAAATACTTCCAGTATAATATAATCGACGATATCTCTTTTCCCTTCACTCTCTTTTAACGAACCAGCACAGGTTGAGAAACACTGGGTTACCTGATATGTCAGGTACCTTAAGAGGTCCCGTCTTATGACGTCACTCATCGGAAAGAGAAGAGGTTCCCTAGAAGGGTTGGGTCCCTGACTTGGGTCCAGAGGGTGTGACGTCCGTCTAAGAAATGGTCGACTCGGTGTTCCTCTCGTATTTAAATTTTTTTAAAAAATTTCTTTATTACGAACTAGAAGTTATAGAGTTATACCCACACAGTTGGTCGTAAGATTTACTCAATACACCTAAGAAGTATAATTTTAATGGGGAAACTATTCCGTTTTTGGCTAATTGTTCACTATCTTTACTATCTCAAATGGAAACACAGATGAAGACTAACCCTCATCTTTTCCTTGAACTCGGACTCACAAGAGTTTTCTCGACTATACTCTCTCGTGTGTTTACAATTTACCGGGTAAAAGAAACACACACACACACACACACACACACACACACAGACACACACACACAAACACACACCACATTGACGTGGTAATAGTAAACCTCCCTTCTTATCCACTCTCGACTCCAACCTCCCCAAATGGAGACCTCCTGGTACTCGTCCTGACTTAAGTCTATCTTCTCAAACCTCAACCGGGACTTCTACCACCCGTGGTACCTTCCTAAACCCCGTCTTTCGTCTAAGACTTTACCTTCAATCTTTCTACTTTACACCTCCGACTTGACCTCTACTTCACACAGAGACGTGGAGTCTTGGGTCCCTCTAATACCGACCCTAGGTCTACACCGACACCCGACCTGATACCCCCACCTCTCCTGTCGTCCCCAGTCACCCTGGGACCTCCGACTTAAGAAAATGACACACTAACTTATGTTCTACATTCTCAGCTCCTCAACTTACACTGGAAGTGAGGGGTGGAACCAACCCACCTCCGTGGTCGTTACGGGAGTCTCTGGACCACTTGGCTCCCCATCCCCTCACTTCTCCCGACCCCTCAAAATGTTTCATGTGAGACGAGAGTGTTCTTTCGCGTTGCGAAGGAGAACCCGGGTCTCCCGTCCGAAATGAAGGGGGTCACTGTCCAGTGCCACACGTTCTTCGTAATACACAGAGACAGGGGAACTCCCCTTCGTACACTCAGTAAGACAGAGAAGTTCCGTAGGAAACTACGACGTACAACGAGAGGAGAAGTTGGTTGCCTCTGAGTCCCAATCTGTTCTTACCAGGAGCAGTCTCGAGGACTAGTTCCTGTCTGCGTATATAATTATGTATACCATATAAAGGTACTTCACTTTATTTTCTCCTTCATCGGACGATTACAGTAGTTGGCGGAGTCCTTCACCATAACGGTGGTGACTTTAGATAACTAGCTAGCTAGATCGATAGACACATAGTAGTACCTCTTACCTTACGTTTGGTGAGGTTATAAGAACTGACCTCTTAGGGTACCTATCTTCTAGGACCGCCTGATGTCAGGTTTCCCAGTGTTTCTCAGTCTGTCCATAGTAGATAGATAGGTCAAAGTGACTCAATATTAACTGAACTGAATGTATATAATACTTTACTAATGTGAAAGTCTATATAAATAACGTGTCGTCACACCATATACGAGTGAGTGTCATCGTTGTTCTTTACTTCGGGGTCGTGCAGAAGTAAAGATCGCTAGGACTGTAAAGAGAATCATTTTGTCAAGAACCCGCCAAATCAAGATTCGGCACTCCTTCTAGTGTGTGTCTCCCCAGTTACTCGTTCATTCCGAGGCACCTCGAACTAGAAGTGGGGTGAACGGTCGAGTCAAGTTTGGCCCCCGGAGTACCACAATAGGATAAGTCGGGAGGCGAACCAACTCGGTTCGGTGTGACACGGTGATCAACAATTAAATTTTCTAAGAGTTTAGGAAAAAAGTCACTTTTGTTCGTTTTTATTTGTTATTCGGGTTTATAGCCACCTAATTGAATCGTGTACGTTTCTGAGGAACCCCGTCCACAAGGGAGACGTCGGGAGTCACTAGACCTCACCTTACAAGTCATCTTAAGAGACACCACTGCTCTAAAAAATTTGTAGACGAGACAGGTCGTGGTACCGTGGACCGGTGTACTACGATGACTCGTGAACTCTACACCACCCACTAAGCGAAGTATGTACTATAATATGTACAAAGTTACGGTAAGAGGGTTTAGTAGGGTAGGAGGTCCAGGCTACGTACTATGACCTACGAACCCCGACACGTGACCCTGCTGGGTCTCCCTACCATACCCCTTCCCCCCTCCCTCTCCCCAAGTCCTACCCCTGGTGCACATATGGACACCGCCTAAGTACAACTACATACCGTTTTGGTTATGTTATAACATTTCATTAATCGGAGGTTAATTTTATTTATTTAAAATTTTTATTTTTTATTTTTCTTCACACCACCTACACTGACTTCTTGACTTACGAAATGAAGGATATGCACATCTCAGTAACAGACATGGTGCACCGACCCATTGATGAAATAGTCGGTCGCGCCTAGGTCTGACTCCCTCTAGAACAACAGGACAAAGATGGGGACCTTGGGGTCGTGGGAGTCACGTGGACCGACCCTTTGTCGTATTTCTTCGTGCGTGATCGAGAAATTCTACGGTCGGTCCTTCACTGCGTATAGTGGAGATGGCCTTCGGATAACCGGTCTTGTCTGTGCGCCGGGGCGGGTGGACATCTTGGACGGACGCCTGACACCAGTCCTTCTCCTTCTCTCGACCTTTTTTACCATCCGTGATCTTTTTACATGGTATTAAGAAAATAAAATTAAAATGGAGAAGTACCCCCTCTTTCAAGGTATTAGGATTAAACCGAATCGATTCTCTTCCCTTACCGTTGGGTGAGGTCAAAGCAACGGACGTCTTAGGGTAACTGTCTCCTCGGACCGCCCGATGTCAGGTACCCCAGCGTTTCTCAGCCTGTTCTGACTCGTTGATTCGTTCTGTTCAGCACGAAAGTTCATCTTAAGTCGTTCTCCGCGTGACCCTGTCCTTTAAGAAAGATTGTCGCTGTGGGATACCGGCTGACACTCTTGACGTAGAAGGGGCTAGGGCACCCTAGTGGTCCCTAGTTACGCCCTGGGGTCACACATGAGTGCCTTAGCGAAGGGTAGAGATTCTAAATCGTATCAGTCCACTTAGTGGTAGAACCCGAACCACTGTGCTATGAACAGTTTCTTCTATCAAGGGACACGATATGTCATCCTGGAACAGCAAATAGGTAGGACATATATATTATCGAACGTAGACGATTGGGGTTTGAGGATCAGGTAGGGAGGGGGTCGGGGGTGGAAGCCTTGGTATTCCGACATCTCTTGACGAAAAATACCGAGAGACTGGAAGGAGTAAAGAAAGGTAGGTCCCTTTTCTGGCTCAGGAGGAGAGGAAAGTCGGTCAGGGGATCGTTGAGGTGAAGCGCCATGGAGCACTGTCCGTCGAGTAGGGTAAAAAAAAGAAAAAAAATCGAAGTTCCTGTAAATAACAATTCCTCAGAACACCAAGTCAGTCGAGTTGTCACATTAGTTCCAGAATCTTAAAAAGACAAAAAGGTAAGAGAGGAAAGAAATCGAACACCTTAGACGAACCAAAAAACGGAGTACCACCGTTCTACCGGTAACGTCAAGGTCTGTAGTGTAGAAACAAGTTTTGTTCTTTATCCCTTTTCGGTGGGACAGACATGTGGGTGGAAATCACAGACAAGAGTACGGTAAAACATTTTAGTTCCATTCTATGTGTTTTGTATTTTAAATGGTAAACTTGGTAGAATTTCACATGTCAACTAAGTCACTATAAAACATATAAAGGTTACAATACGTTACATCTCAAAGGGTCCACTGCGATCACCATTTCTTGGACGGACGACTACGACCTCTGTATTCTCCACATCCAAGTCAAGGACCTAGTCCTCCTAGGGGACTTCCTCCCGTACCGTTGGGTGAGGTCATAAGAACGGACCTCTTAAGGTACCTATCTCCTTGGACCACCCGATGTCAGGTACCCCAGCGTTTCTCAACTTGTGTTGACTTCACTGAATCGTGTCGTTGTGTTACAATGTGTTGATGGTGGTGACAGATCAAGATCTTGTAAAGTAGTGAAGGATTTCTTTGACCCTTGGACAATTCGTCAGTCGGGGTTAACAGGGAAGGGGCGGGGGGCGGGGGGTCGGGACCCGTCGGTATTTAGGTACAACACAGAGATGTCTGAACCGATAAGACGTATAAAGTATCTTTACCTTAGTATGTGACTCACGAGAGAACACAGACCAAAGAAAGTGAACCGTACAAACAAAAGTTCCAGGCAGCACAACATCGTACTTAGTCACGAAGTGAGGAAAAATCCCACCTTATTATAAGGTAACATCTTTACATGGTGTAAAACAAATAAGAAAGAAGCCAACCACCTGTGGACTCTACAAAGGTAGAAAACCGATAATACTGATTACGACGATATTTGTAAGTAAATGAAAAATTTTTTTTAAAATAAAATTAACCTCCTATTAATGAAATGTTATAACACCACCAAAAATGGTACGTAGTTATACTTAACCGGTATCCGTATATACACAGGGGAGGGAGGACTTGGGAGGAGGGTGGAGGGAGGGGAGGGATAGGGAGGTCCAACAGTGTCTCGTGGTCGAAACCCACGGGACACAGTATGTTATTTGAATGTGACTGACAGATAAAATGTATCACTTTACTTTCAGTGAGTGAGCACAGACTGAGAAACACTGGGGTGCCTGATATGTCAAGTACCTTAAGAGGTCCGGTCTTATGATCTCACCAATCGGACAGGGAAAAGGTCCCCTAGAAGGGTTGGGTCCCTAACTTGGTCCATAGGGTGTAACGGCCGTCTAAGAAATTGTCGACTCGGTGTTCCCTTCGGGTTCTTATGATCTCACCACATCGGACAGGGAAGAAGTCCCCTAGAAGGGCTGGGTCCTTGGTTTGGTCGTAGTGGACACAACATCCGTCTAAGAAATGGTTGACTCGATAGTCCCTTTGGGCAGATAAAATGGATGCCATTACATAAAAAATAGAGTAAATAAAACCGACGTAACCCAGAAGGAACGGTATGTGTCCGACAGAGACCGACTACGCACGTACCCGAAGCACGACACGTCGTACACTCTAGAATCGAGGGACTAGTCCCTAACTCGGACTCCGGTCACGTAACCTTTCGTCTAAGAATCGGCGACCAACCGGTCCCTTCACGGTCACGAAGAGGGAGAACCAAAGGAAAGAGACGAGGACAGAGGATCCATACGAAAATATAAAAAGGGTTGTCCAAGACAATCTCTTCGTCCTTGGCGACGACAATATAGGACCATCGGCGGTCCCGACAGGTGTGAGAGTACAGACAGGACCATCGGCGGTCCCGACAGGTGTGAGAGTACAGACAGGACCATCGGCGGTCCCGACAGGTGTGAGAGTGCAGACAGGACCATCGGCGGTCCCGACAGGTGTGAGAGTACAGACAGGTGGGAACGGTGTAGACACTGGACAATACACAGAGGGAAGGGAGGGAGGTTAGACTAGATTAAGAGAGAGACGAGTCGACGCCGAAACGACCGAATTCTCCTAACCTCGTAAACGATTTACCCTGGTCCCGTCCCAGTCTCTTGGTCGACGCCCCTCCGGGACCTCGGTTCTACCAGGGTCTTCTGTCGGCTCTTTGACCTCTGTTTCCTCGTATATTAACCACGTTCCTATGGTCTGGTGGTTGGGATTTACGTCTGAGACATCTGTGATTTGGGTACGTACTTACCTAGAAACTAAATACTGTTCAATTGGTCAGAGAGGTATATGACTGTCGTCATCTAAGTAGTCCTATTCACTCTTTCCTTAGGGACGGAGTGTGGTGTGTGTGTGTTAGTTAGGGTCTTCAGAATTCTGGGTTTCACGGGTGTCACGTACTCTGGGTCCAAGTTAGGGACCCAGTCCTTCTAGGGGACCTCTTCCCTTCGCGATGGGTTAAGTTCATAAGAACGGATCCTTTAGGGTAAAGGTCTCTGTAAAGGAGAGAGAACCGAGGGGTTTTGTCTCGGACCGCCCGATGTCAGGTACCCCAGCGTTTCGTGACCTGGACTGACTCGTTGATTGTGAAAGTTATTCTGGATTTGTACCCTCTACTATGACCATTCTAAAATCTCTGATGTTATACAAATACTGGTTATAGAAAGAATACTATTACTTTCGAAAGAATTTGTTCTTTCTATTTTCTTTTTCGTACTGGACATCTTCCCTTATCAATTTTGTCTCAGGAGGGGTCAGGGGACGACGGGTTTGGAACTCCACCTAACTTTCATCATCTGGTTCCCGCGTCTTGACTATGGGTTTTTTTAAAAGTCAGACACCATTCCGTTCAACTGTGACTCACAGTCCAAAAGACTTAAAAATACAGTTGAACTCTTACACCGAAGACTTCCAATAAATTCAGAAATAATTATTTATGTAAAACAAAATGTCGTATAGTCACACGGTGACTACCTCTGTTTTTGTTTTTGTTTTTGCTTTTGCGACCAATTGGTGTTGTCTATTCCTCTCCGTGACTTTATCTGTCCTTTCAGTCCTTTAAGATGAAGGTTTTTGGTGGTCACCCCTTTCTTTACAAACGTTGTGAAATTAATGGTTTTCCCTATTTTACTATGTAAGTTTGTTTAATTCTTTTTAATTGTTTTTTTTAAGTTTTTTATTTNGACTTCCAATAAATTCAGAAATAATTATTTATGTAAAACAAAATGTCGTATAGTCACACGGTGACTACCTCTGTTTTTTTTTTTTTTTGTTTTTCCTTTTGCGACCAATTGGTGTTGTCTATTCCTCTCCGTGACTTTATCTGTCCTTTCAGTCCTTTAAGATGAAGGTTTTTGGTGGTCACCCATTTCTTTACAAACGTTGTGAAATTAATGGTTTTCCCTATTTTACTATGTAAGTTTGTTTAATTCTTTTTAATTGTTTTTTTTTAAGTTTTTTATTTTTATTTCCCGTGAGACGTTCATTAGGATTGCGGATTATTTGTCCTCATCCCGAGTCGAAGAGAGAGCAGCCCCTTAGTTATACTTTTTAGTGTCTCTTCAGCGGTCTGTCGTCTACCCGTTTGTAATGTTTCCGAGTGTAGGATTTACAGGGACCCCTAGTCGTCCTCGCGACGCGCTAGCTCCGACCAGTTCACAGGGGACCCTTCAAGGGCGCCCACCGTGGGTGGTTTCGGCTCGTGTGCGGCCCTCGTCGTCAAGGTACCGACCGAATCCTTGGCCGACTTGACGGGCACACGCGGGATTTATTTCACCACCGCTGTGAGTCTCGTCGCGCTGGGGGCCCCCGGAGAAGAGCCACTTGTGTCTACTGGGGGAGGCGTCCGACCCATGTGGCTCCACGTCAGAGAGGGTTCCCACTGGTCGGCAATGAACTACTAACCGGTTCGGCGGTCCCAAAGACGCGCGGTCGCGTTCGGTTCCAGACGACCGGAAACGCCTCTGTTTACTGAGATATTTGAGTCTGTGACGGCCCCCGATCTCAGCAAGCGTAGGCGTCTCAGTAGAGGGAAAACCATGAGGCTCTTGTTCTACCTCCCTCCAAGCACTCTCCCAAGAACCTCTCCCTTCTCCAGACGCTTTAGTTTCTACTGTTGTCTCAGACCGGTCCTCAGGCTCCGCCGCGTCCCTAGGACTTGGGTCAGACCTCAGCCCCGACTTCAACCTGGACGCCAGCTCCGACCTCGACGGCATGTCTTCAGCAGGACCCGCGGGACGTGGCCCCGCGTCGACCGGACCGGAACCGACCCCTGCGGAGGCCCGTGACCACACGACTCGTACGGCCGCCCCGACCCGCCTCTCCCCGACACCTTGGGGCCCGGAAGCCCCCCGCGTCTCGGACGTCGGCGCCGCCGTCCCTACCTCCGTCAGGGCCCTCGCTCCCGCAGCCCCTGAGGCGACAGCCACCTTCGCGACGCCCCTGGGACCGGTCCGGGGACCCAGTTAGCGAAGTCGGCTCGCAAAAACCGGGCCGCCAAGAATTTGGTGTGGACCCCTCTGTCTCCCCGGTCCCTCCCCTGCAGTTTCCTCCCCGGCACGCGTAGATACCGGCGGCCCCCACCCACGCTCCTACGGGCGGGGTTCCCTGAGAGTTCTCAGAAAAGGTTGTGGCATCAAGTTTTCGTAGTTAAGCAACCCCGAGTCGAAAGAAATATCAGGTTGAACAACGTCCTCTTCGGCCGGAGGCAGGGGGGTCCGGGTTAATCTCCGAGGACCCCAAAAGTCCTCCGGAGTTCCTCTGGACTTCTCCCGCCCTCACCGGCCGGAACCAGTGAGTCCTCGAACTCGCGGTCTTCCCCCCAGACGGTCTCCCCGGGGGCCCCAAGGGTCTCCGGGACTGTAGGTCTGGGGTCGTCTCGGGAACGAAGGACTCACTGGGTCCTGGTGCGAGCCCGGGGAACCTGGAGCCTCCCCGCCTTTCGACCGGGGGCCTACGCCGTGCACCATTGACGGTTCCACCCTCGACCGGGACCATACCGACACGCCTGTCCCTCACCCTAGACTGGACGTGAAACTTGAGGAGGTCCAACTCGGACCGGCGGTCCAGGAGCGCCCGGGCCATCGAGCCCATGACCAACAAATGCTTCACAAGGAGCTCGAGCTCATTGACAAGAAACAACTTGTGGCACGCGACGGCGGCGACGGAGAAACGCCCAGGACTCTCGGCAACTCCCTCTTCCCAGTCTGCTTCGGGTGGAGGTCTACCAGGGGTCGGGCCGAGGGGAGCGGACCGAGTCCAGGACCACTCGCCTACGCCCCGAGTACGAACGGCCGTCTCCGGCCACGTCCCCATTCGCAGAACGTAGACCGGGCCGGTGGGGATCACGGTCGGACCGAGAAGAGGGTGGGGTCGGGGCTGTGTAGAGACCCGGAGTCACAGGTGTAGGAACGCTACCCGGACTAGAGTGGGGGTCCCGGAGGTCGGACCCTTCCGTCCGTCCTGCCCGAGAGGACCCGCGGTCCAAGGGGGTGATAGGTTCGCTGGGACTACAAACGTCCCCCGGCGCTACCCGGCCGAGAGACAAGTAGAGTAGGTCTATTGCATTAAGGTGGGGGGTCTGAGACGTCACAGGAGGGGTGACGTCCTTCGGGAGAGGTTGTCGACCCGGAAGGAGACCCAGGGGTCCTCCGGAGGTCGGAGTGGTGGGGGTCAGAGACCGGGTCCGGAAAGCGGGACCGGCCATGAGTGGGTACCATCTGACTCCAAGAATCAAGGAGTCACGACGAGACGAGAGACGGAAACCCCAAGACGTCCTTCTAGACTCCGGTCCCGGGATGTAGGGTCGAAATATATGACACGGGTGAAACTGTGTGGGATGTCCTGGGTGGGAGGAAACGGGGTGGGGGAGCGTCCTCTACGTTAATAGCTAATTAGGAAAGTAACGACTCGTTAGTGACGAGTGACTCAGGACAGGACCCCCGACGGTCCTTTGGAGGCCCCAGGACGAGGGAAAGGGTACATTCACTTACTTCACCCAAAGGTACAGACTGAGTTCTCCAATCCAGGGACCTCAGGTCGGGGAGGACCTGAGGTGTCTCACGTATCTGGACCCAGATTTGTAGTCCAACTTGAGTACCCAACACGGTCCCACAGGACCCTTAAGGACCTGTGAGAGAGATGGCCAGTCTCCTTTCGTGTTGAATCCTACGGGTAAGGGTCCCTGAAACTAATAGTCGTCACCCTACTTCAATTTATCCACTAGTTATGTTGTACTTGGTGTCGTTTCTCTAGAATAAACTAAATACAGTGACACTTGACAGTGAACCCCAACGTAAGGTGATTTTCACCTGTAAATGGACCGAAGGAAAAACGGTTGTAAGACGGTATTGACCTGTAGAAAAGACGAAGAACCCGTGGACCTTTGTGTGACCAGTGGTCCTGTCAACTACCGTCATGACAGTTGTCCCCTCCTAGGTTATTAAAGGAACCACATATTCTACACTGGTCTCCGGTAGAAGACTACTAAAGAATTTCCTTTAACTCACATCAAACAACTAATCTAACCGTTTCTAACTCTTCCCCCAGGAACGGACCCTAACCATCCCCTTCCTCGCCCATAGACCGAAAGGGTATGAAACGATCACACCCGACCACAAACCCCACCTGAACTACTGTAGAACCACTATACAACGACAAATCAGAGACTCAACACAAGTTGAGAAACACTGGGGCACCTGACATCGGGTGGTTCCGCGGAGACAAGTACCTTAAAGGGTCCGTTCTTATGACCTCACCGGACGGTAAAGGAAGAGGTCCCTTAGAAAGGTTGGGTTCCTAACTTGGTCCAGAGGACGTGATCGTACTTCTAAGAAATGGTGACTCGGTCATCCTTTCGGGTTATAGACGGTTATGGGAGTCGGTCTCCAATAGTCCTTCTACGACCCCCACGGAGACAAGACAGGTCTGTCGACTCACCCACGAGAGTAAGAGAACACCGGTCTGGGGGTACCCCAGTCCCCAATCTCCTCTCGTACCGATTGTTTCGAATGTCAGGTCTCACGACCTTTATGTACCCCCTAGTTTAAGTTTTAATTTGTATATCTGTAGAAGTCTGAAGGGTCTACCACGTCGTCATTTCTTGGACGGATGGTCACGTCCTCTACTTTCTCTGCACCCAAGCTAGGGACCTACCCCTTCTAGGGGACCTCCTCTCGTACCGTTGGGTGAGGTCCTAAGAACGGACCTTTTAAGCTACCTGTCTCCTTGGACCGTCCTATGTCGGGGTGTCTCAGTGTCTCTCAATCTGTGCTGACTCGGTGACTTGCATTTACAGCAATAATATCCAGAACGAGTAACAAAACCACCGATGAAACCCAACCTACATCCCTTCAAAGTATCAGGTGGTCGATCGAGAAAGAGTAGATTGTATAAAATTAGGCGTATTTATACGGTCACCTCTCGTCCTTTCGCTCCAGGAACGGGAGTTTCCAAGACACTACGTCGTAAATAGGTCGGTTCTTTTCGTACTTATCTACCTCTTTGAGTGACTATCAGGGATTACTTTACTGTATTAAATAAATATTATAAATAATTGAACCGATACGACCCAGAATCAACGTCGCACGTTCTACCAGAAACGAGTACACCCTAGAAACCAACGTTACGTGTCTGAGAGAGATCAACGCAACGTGTCCGAAGTCATCAACACCGTGAGTCTGAATCAGTGGGACTCCGTACACCCGAGAATGAAGGGACTGGTCCCTAGCTTGGGTACAGGGGACGTAACGTTCCGTCTAAGAACTGGTGACCTAGTAGTCCTTTTACGGTCTTCATATATTAAATTTCAACCTTTTCAACTACCGACGTAATGAGTGTTCTCGGTTTTCATCTTCGACTTACCTTTACTGGTGGGTACCTGCTTCCCTATTCGTTTTGTAGTATGTGAGTAGGTTACCTTATGACAAATTAGTATTCTTCCTTACTTCATGACTGTCTCTGATGTTGTACCCTCTTGGCACTCTTGTAATGTGATTCACTTTCTTCGGTCTGGGGTGTCCAGTGTTTAACATACTAAGGTAAGCATCCACCACCAAATCAGTAATTCAGCACAGACCGAGAACACTGGGGTACCTGAAAACTCGGACGGACCGAAGAGACAGGTACCCTAAGAGGTCCGTTCTTATGACCTCGCCCAACGGTAAAGGAAGAGGTCCACTAGAAGGGTTGGGTCCCTATCTTGGGAACAGAGGACGTAAGGTCTTGTCTTTTTGGGTCCCTCTTCTATCTGACCGGCAAAAGTCCTTAACCCCTACGACCCCCCGTTAACCCTAAGGGGTCACCACCCATACCCCAAAGATAAATTCCACTACTTTTCAAGATTTTACTTAACACCACTCCCTATGTGTCGAGACACTCACTTCACTTTTGGTACTCTAACATATGACATTTTTCAAAATAAATCAATCAAAACTGACACGACCCAGTAACTACAATGCGTGTCCGAAAGAGATCAATGTCGGTCCCCCCCGACGAGAAGGAGCGTTACAGGAAAGAGTAACGACTGAAGGGGACAACGTCTCGTGTCCGAGGACTCGTACCCGAAGTCATTAAAGTCGAGGGCCCGAGATTTCACACCCGAGTCATCGACGCCACGTGCTCGGATCAACAGGACTCGCTCCGCAAACTTTAGAAGGGCCTGGTCCCTATCTTGGGCACAGGGGACGTAACCGTCCGTTCAAAAATTGGTTACCCGGTGGTTCCTTCAGGGACTTAATATATGAAATTTCGTCACCAGGGGTTGGAAAAACCGTGGTCCCTGATCAAAACACCTTCTGTCAAGAAGGGGTCTGATCCCTACCTCCCTACCAAACGTCTACTAAGTTCACTCAATGTAAATAACACGTGAAATAAAGATAATAATAATGTAGTCGAGGTGTAGTCTAGTAGTCCGTAATCTAGGACCTCCGACCCCTATGGGAGAAATTTCCCCACTTAAAACACAATACACTTATGTACAGCTATTTTTATATGTTTACTTACATTACGATTAAAGTAACGGGTGACCTAACTAGTTCTGTCGACTCTGTGCCCTCCTCCTTAAACCGAAAGAGAAGGACGACTACCCTACATGCGACCATTTGCTAAAAACCTCCACAACTTCTTTCTTAACCACTGTAAACTATTCCTAGTTTACTCGTGTCATGGGTGACTGAGTCATCAAAAATAGGATTCTCTAAAGAAGACCCTCTTAAGAAATGATGACACTTGTTCGCACTTATATAAACGAACTTGATAGTTAGTCGGTTCAACTAACCTAATTAAGTACAGGCACTTATTCTTTTACTAATTTGTAAGAATTGTTGAAGTCTTTACGATTAATTGTCAATTTACCTTCCTCCCTATCTTGAAACTTATTGTTAACTACTAAAAGTCACATTAAAAACGAGACAAATGGACTACACAGAAGAAAGACGACTTTATCTACACAGACCTTGTGTAGAACAATCTGAAAAAAAAAACGAGGGTTTAGATCAGATCTTTTGAACTCCAAATATTGATTACTACACAACGTACTAACTTATTTCCACGTCAAAGACTGTACCAAGTCAAGTCAGTGAGTCATCTCAGGTTGAGAAACGTTGGGGTACCGGACGTCGTGTGGTCGGGAGGGACAGGTAACGGTTGAGGACCTCTAATGAGTTTGAGTACAGGTAGCTCAGCCATTGTGGTAAGTTGACAGAGAAGGAGATAATAGGGGAAGGGAAGGAAGGAAGTTAGAAAGGGTCGTAGTCTCAGAAAAGGTTACTCAATTAAGAAGCGTAGTCCACCGGTTTCATAACCTCAAAGTCGAAGTTGTAGTCAGGAAGGTTACTTATAAGTCCTGACTAGAGGAAATCCTACTCGACCAACCTAGAGGAGCGTCAGGTTCCCTGAGAGTTGTCAGAAGAGGTTGTGGTGTCGAGTTTTCGTAGTTAAGAAGTCACGAGTCGAAAGAAATATCAGGTTGAGAGTGTAGGTGTGTACTGGTGACCTTTTTGGTATCGGAACTGATCTGCTTGCAAAGAACTGTTTCGTTATAGAGACGAAAAGTTATACGACAGATCCAACCAGTATTGAAGGGAAGGTTCCTCATTCGTAGAAAATTAAAGTACCGACGTCAGTGGTAGACGTCACTAAAACCTCGGGGGGTTTTATTTCAGTCGGTGACAAAGGTGACAAAGGGGTGGATAAACGGTACTTCACTACCCTGACCTACGGTACTAGAAACAAAAGACTTACAACTTTAAATTCGGTTGAAAAAGTGAGAGGAGAAAGTAGGTGGTTCTCCGAGAAATCAAGAAGAAGTGAAAGACGGTATTCCCATCACAATAGACGTATAGACTCCAATAACTATAAAGAGGGTCGTTAGAACTAAGGTCGAAAACAAAGGAGGTCGGGTCGCAAAGAGTACTACATGAGACGTATCTTCAATTTATTCGTCCCACTGTTATACGTCGGAACTGCATGAGGAAAAGGATAAACCTTGGTTCGACAACAAGGTACAGGTCAAGATTGACAACGACGAACTGAACGTATGTCCAAAGAGTTCTCCGTCCAGTCCACCAGACCATAAGGGTAGAGAGAGTCTTAAAAGGTCAAATAACACTAGGTGTATCAGTTTCCGAAACCGTAACGGTTATTTCGTCTTTATCTACCAAAATACCTTGAGAGAACGAAAAGGTTACTAGGTAACCTACGACCGTTAAACTAGAGACCAAGGAAACGGAAAAGATTTAGGTCGAACTTGAAGACCTTCAAGTGCCAAGTACATAACGATTTCGGACCGAACCTCTTAAAACTGGTAATGAAATGATCGTACACTCTACTCACGTTAACACACCATCAAACTCGTAAGAAACCGTAACGGAAAGAAACTCTAACCTTACTTTTGACTGGAAAAGGTCAGGACACCGGTGACGACTCAAAAGGTTTAAACGACCGTATAACTCACGTCGTGAAAGTGTCGTAGTAGAAAGTCCTAATCTTTATCGAGTTGGCCTTAAGGTAGTGGAAGTGATCGAAACAAGTATGACTACGAAGGATTCCGGGTAAACTAAAGTGTAAGATCCTACAGACCGAGATGCACTCACTGGTGTGGTAACACTAATAGACCCAACACTTCCAGAAAAAACATGTCAAGAAGACACATAGGAACTGTGGAGACAGGAAATAGCTCGGGTAGAAACGTACTTTACAAAGGAACCATAGAGATTAAGAGAACTTCTATAGAGATCAGAAAGGGTAAGACAACAAAAGTAGATAAAGAAACGTAACCAGTGACTCCTTCCGAAAGAATAGAGAAGAACGATAAGAAACCTTGAGACGTAAGTCTACGAATATAGAAAGGAAAAGAGGAAACGAAGAACGAAGAGGAGAAAAGTGTCGATAAACATTCCGGAGGAGTCTGTCGGTAAAACGAGAAAACACAAAGAAAAAGAACCCCTACCAGAACTAAGGACTAAAGACATGTTACAGTGCTTGGAGGTAGGTACTGTAATGTACCTTCATTACAGTTTTTTACTTGTTTCAGTCTGTGTAACAAGTAAAGACTCCTACATATGTAAGTTGTTCGTTTTCGAGATATCGTACGTAGATATTATGAAATTTTAAATGTCGTTTTGTACCTCGTTTTCACTTAATGGGACCCTGATCCGTCTACGACCCGAAGGGACCATTTCTTCGGTGGACGGTCACACCTCTGCGTCCTCTACACCCAAGGTAGGGACCCGACCCCTTCTAGGGGACCTCCTCCTTCACCGTGGGGAGAGGTCATGAGAACGGACCTTTTAGGGTACCTACCTCCTCGGACCACCCGACGTCTGGTACCCCACCGCTTCTCAGCCTGTGCTGACTCACTGAAGTGAAAGTGAAAAGTGAAAGTACGTGACCTCTTCCTTTACCGTTGGGTGAGGTCACAAGAACGGACCTCTTAGGGTCCCTGCCCCCTCGGACCACCCGACGGCAGTTACCCCAGTGTGTCTCAGTCTGTGCTGACCTCGTTGAATCGTCGGCGTCGTGGTACCTTCTACAACCCGAAGGGACTACCAAGTCACCATTTCTTAGGTGGACGGTCACACCTCTGCGTCCTCTACACCCAAGGTAGGGACCCAGTCCTTCTAGGGGACCTCCTCCTTCACCGTGGGGTGAGGTCATAAGAACGGACCCTTCAGGGTACCTGTCTCCTCGGACCACATGAAGTCAGGTGTCCCGACGTTTCACAGTCTGTACTGCCTCGTTGACTCGTGTGTACGTACCCCTCACAATTCACAAGTAGAAGAGAGAAAGAATAACGAATCAATAATAATAATAAAATTAAACTTTCGTCCCTTTGCTCTTTTTGCAGACCAAGACCTAGGACAACCTAGTACACCCACGGGACAGGAGACAAGAAGACTGGACTAAGTAGGGTCCCTGTCTACCTTTAGGTCTCCCGTCTCGGGTGGGTCCCTGTAGACCCCTTCCTACATCCCTCTCTCGTTCTCAAGGACTCTCAAGGAGGAACTCGAAGGATCCGACGACAGGTTAAGGATCTAAGTCTACCTATCTCTCCAACGGACACCGGACCTTAGACGAACCCGTTTTCTCTTCCTCGACCCTTCTCTCAACCGTCTTGATACACGATTCTCCTTTTTAAATCAAGTAAACAAAACTAAGTCAGTCTTACCTTTGTTACCGACGGAGAGGTAGGTAGACAAGGAACTGAGGACGTCGGGAGAGGGACCGTTCGGGTCTAAGACCAGGAGGGTCTTACCGACAAGGTTGAGACGGAGGTCGGAGTTCCTACAAGTACCTGTCCCTCTGAGGGACGAGAGAGGAGTTACTCTCCGTAGTGAGGTGTATTCCCTACTTTTTCTCTTTCGATCCAAAACTTCTGTTGTGACCCCGCTGTCTCCATTCTACCCTTGTCTCTTAACCTAGAGACGAAAGACCTTGGAGACCGGACAGAAAGGTAGTAACCCGAAGGTGAAACACAGAGGTCTGTGACGAGAGATGGAGGTAGAAGTAAGAACTTTATGTCAGGTAAGGGGAAAAAAAAAAAAACGTCTAAGGTATAAACGGTTAAACGGTTTGAGCACAGGTAACTAAGTCACTATGGTAGGTTGAGAGAGAAGGAGTCAGTGTGGGAAGAGGAGAACGGGAGTTAGAAAGGGTCGTAGTCACACAAAAAGTTACTCAACCGAGAAGTGTAGTACACTAGTTTCATAACCTCGAAGTCGTAGTCAGGAGGGCTAGTTATAAGTCCCAACTAAAGGAAATTCTAACTGACCACACTAGAACAAGAGGTTTCCTGAGAGTTCTCAGAAGAGGTTGTGGTGTCAAGTTTTCGTAATTAAGAAATCACGAGTCGGAAGAAATACAGGTTGACAGTGTGGTTATGTACTGATGACCTTTTTGGTACCGACACTGATGTACCTGGAAACAGTGGTTTCACTACAGAGACGGAAGATTATGTGAGATACAAACAGTATCAAAAAGAAGGTTCCTCGTCTGTAGAAAATTAAAGTACCGACGTCAGTGGTGGGCGTCACTAAAACCTCGGGTTCTTTTACTTTAGACAGTAACTCCGAGAAATTGAGGAGAAACGACAGACGGTAATCCCACCACGGTAGACGTATAGACCCCAATAACTATAAAGAGGGTCGTTAGAACTAAGGTCGAATACGAAGTAGGTCGTGTCGTAAAGTGTATTACATGAGACGTATATTCAATTTATTCGTCCCACTGTTATATGTCGGAACTACATGAGGAAAGGGTTAGTCCTTGGTTAGGTAACAAAGTACAGACCAACATTGACAACGAAGAACTGGACGTATGTCCAAAGACTCCTCCTTCTATTCCATCAGTCCATAACGGGAGAGAAATTCTTAAAAGGTGTCAAACAACACTCGGTGTGTCAGTTTCCGAAATCGAATCGGTCATTTCCTCTAAGGGAACCACGGTAACTGAGAGTCCGAGGACCCTTAGTCGTGGTGCCTGTCTCCGCTCCTCCGGTGGAGGAGAAGAGAGGGACGGGTCGACCCACCAAAGGGGAATTGTGTCAAGAAGAGTGAGACTCGTCGGTCATCCCTGGACACTCGAGTCAATATAAACCATGGACTTCGGGGGGAGGGAAGTAGGGGTGAGGTTGGATCTGGGGCACCCTTCGTTGGACATTTCCAAATCACCCCTTCCTCCTCGTCCTCCAGTGGGTCCCGGTCCTTTTGAGGTAGAGGAGATCCGATCCTCCTGAGCCAATGAGTCGTCTGTACCTCGAACGCGTTCACCCAACCCAGACGTCCGGGGTCGACGAGGGACCTTGTTCCTGTCTTCCTCCCACACCCCCACACAGACCCAGAAGTACGACGAAAATCGAGGTACAGAAAGGAGTTTCGGGTCTCGAAAGGTGAGAGGTCAGGGGAGAGAAGTGCGGATCGTGGCGGACCTGGGACCCCTCCCCCATGCACCTCATCTGTCTCTCCCTGGGGGAGCATAATAGGTAGGGAGGTACTCCACCCCAGTGGACACCGACTGCAGGGACACGGAGGGAAGAAACGTTCGTAGGGTCTCGAGAGACCCCCGTCCCGACTCGACACCCAGACTGAGGAGTCACCCATACCCGTCCCCAGAGGAGTGGACTCTGGTCCTCGAGGTCCCCCAGCGACCCCTCACTGTCGTCCACCCCCCGCCACGACACACTCGACATCGTGGACATCCAGGGTGACACCCGACTCCAGTGTCGTGCGTCCCACTTCAACCGGACTTGCCCACCTCGGCCCAGGACGTCTGCTTCCACGACCCCTCGTCGTTCGGTGGAGAGGAACCCGTCCACAGATTGACCTGGAGTCTCGCTGTGACGTCCCAGTGCAAGAGAGGGACCCCGTGACTCCGGGGGCCCACCCGTCTCTCCCTCCCAAGGACACGTAAGGACCCCCTCTCGTACCCCCACTACTCATCTCTCGGGGAGGGGTGTGGGGCCTGAGACTCGTCCCCCGGAGGGACACTCGGGAGGGTCGAGGAGAGTCGGGCAGACACACCCAGAGGAATTAGAGGTACGGAGAGTGAGGACAAAAGTGCAAGGGACGGATCTGGGGACGGGATGGACCCGGAGACGAGGTCCTGCGAGAGGGACCTGGGTAGTGGTGGTCCCGACTAGGACCAGGTCGTGGGACTCGTCTGTCATCCCCGGACCCGGTCCTGTCCCCACGGAGTGGGTACTAGTCCTACGGGTCACCCCGTGACCCCCGACTGGTGTGCATCCTCTCCAACACAGGTGACATCGTTGACATGACCGGGGGCACCCACGACCTCTTCCTTTACCGTTGGGTGAGGTTATAAGAACGGACCTGTAAAGGTACCTGTCGTCTCGGACCAGTTGATGTCAGGTACCCCAGTGTTTCTCAGGTTATATCGACTCACTGATTGTGAAAGTGAATTGTGAAAGGCACCCACGACAAGTGTACCGGGTCCCCCTTCAGCCCCGAGAAGACGGGAAGATCTGCCTCCCCTCCCAACTCGGGGAGTAGGAACCAGTCTCACTTAGACGGTTTCGGCCCGAGACTCGCTGCGGTCTCCCAGTCTAACAGAGGTCCCTCGTACTCGCTCGGTCCGAACCCCCTCTCCCTCCCGTGGGACATGTGAGGACCCCCCTCCCCGACACAGTTTCCCCCTGGAGGTCGGGTGACTGGGACCCACACTCAACCCTCTCCTCCCCGGGTGGACTCGGGTGTGAGACGAGGAGCCGGGTACTCCTCCGGGGGTGTGACCCTCCTTGGACCGGGTGGGAGAATGGACAGTGATGGTCCCCGTCCCTCAGAGAGGTGAGACTGGACAGTAAGGATGAGACTACCCGTGTGACTGTGACGGGCCATCACGAGCTCGAGGACCTGACTACCTCTTCGACCGGAACAATGACCTCACGACACCCCCGGTTCATTGGTCCCCCGACCAACCCACCTTCGTCCTCCAGACTACCCCTGAGTGGACCAACATGGACCGGGGTGACGAGGGTTGTGTCGGGACCTTCTCTCAAAGGACGATCGTTGGTAGGAGGTGGTGTGTGATCCACGAGGTCCAGACCACACCCGGGCACACAACGCCAGTCGAGACCCCGACTCACGTATGGGGAAGGGGACCTTGCAGACAGGGGAAATTCTAAAGACACAGGACCCCAGAGCGTCCTGGGTCCGAACTCCTGTCATTCCCAGACACAACACCGTGACGGAGAGTACCAGGGGTGAGAAAGTCAACTTAAGTCAACGCCAACGAGTCAGCACAGGCTGAGAAACGCTGGGGTACCTGACGTCGTGCGGTCGAGAGGGACAGGTAGTGGTTGAGGGCCTCAAATGGGTTTGAGTACGGGTAACTCAGTCACTACGGCAGGTTGGTAGCGTAGGAGACAGTTGGGGAAGAGGAGGACGGGAGTTAGAAAGGGTCGTAGTCCCAGAAAAGTTTACTCAGTCGAGAAACGTAGTCCACCGGTTTCATGACTTCAAAGTCGAAGTCGTAGTCAAGAAGGTTACTTGTGGGTCCTGACTAGAGGAAATCCTACCTGACCAACCTAGTGGAACGTCAGATTCCCTGAGGGTTGTCAGAAGAGTTTGTAGTGTCAAGTTTTCGTAATTAAGAAGTCGTGAGTCGAAAGAAATATCAGGTTTAGAGTGTAGGTATGTACTGGTGACCTTTTTGGTATCGGAACTGATCTGCTTGCAAACAACCGTTACATTATAGAGACGAAAAATTATACGATAGATCCAACCAGTATTGAAAGGAAGGTTTCTCATTCACAGAAAATTACAGTACCGACGTTAGTGGTAGACGTCACTAAAACCTCGGGGGTTTTATTTCAGTCGGTGACAAAGGTGACAAAGGAGTAGATAAACGGTACTTCACTACCCTGGCCTACGGTACTAGAATCAAAAGACTTACAACTCGAAATTCGGTTGAAGAAGTGAGAGAAAGTGAAGGTAGTTCTCCGAGAAATCAAGAAGAAGGGAAAGACGGTATTCCCACCACAGTAGACGTATAGACTCCAATAACTATAAAGAGGGTCATCAGAACTAAGGTCGAACATGAAGTAGGTTGGTCGCAAAGAGTACTACATGTACCGTGTTTTCAATTTATTCCTCCCACTGTCATATGTCGGAACTGCATGAGGAAAAGGGTAAACCTTGGTTCGACAACAAGGTACAGGTCAAGATTGACAACGAAGGACTGGACGTATATCCAAAGAGTTCTCCGTCCAGTCCACCAGACCATAAGGATAGAGAAAGTCTTAAAAGGTGTCAAATAACACTAGGTGTGTCAGTTTCCGAAACCGTAATGGTTATTTCGTCTTTATCTACAAAAAGATCTTGAGAGAACGAAAAAGGTACTAGGTCGTCTACAACCGTTAAACTAGAGACCAAGGAGACGGAAAAGATTTAGGTCGAGCTTGAAGACCTTCAAGTGCCAAGTACATAACGATTTCGGACCGAACCTCTTAAAACTGGTAATGAAATGATCGTACACTCTACTCACGTTAATACACCATCAAACTCGTAAGAAACCGTAACGGAAAGAAACTCTAACCTTACTTTTGACTGGAAAAGGTCAGGACACCGGTGACGACTCAAAAGGTTTAAACGACCGTATAACTCACGTCGTGAAAGTGTCGTAGTAGAAAGTCCTAATCTTTATCGAGTTGACCTTAAGGTACTGGAGGCAATCGAAACAAGAATCACTACGAAGGATTCCGGGTGAACTGAAGTGTAAGGTCGTACAGACCGAGATCCACTCACTAGTGTGGATACACTAATAGAGTCAACACTTCTAGAGAGAACATGTCAAGAAGACATATAAGAACTGTGGAGAAGAATTATAGAAGACGAAGACAATCCAGGTATGGTAAAGACAGGAAATAACTTGTATAGAAACGTACTTTATAAGGGAACCATCGATTAAAAGAAAATAAAAAAAATCGAGATTAAAAGAATTTCTCTAGAGATCAGGAAAGGTAAGATAACAAAAGGAGATAAAGAAACGTGACTAGTGACTCCTTCCGAAAGAATAAAGTTGAACGATAAGAAACCTTGAGACGTAAGGTTACCCATACAGAAAGGAAAAGAGGAAACGAAAAACGAAGAGAAAAAAAGTGTCGATGAACATTCCGGAGGAGTCTATCGGTAAAACGAAAAAACGTAAAGAAAAAGAACCCCTACCAGAACTAGGGACAGAGGACATGTTACAGTACTTGGAGACAGGTATCAACAAGTCCGTGAGATAGTCTAGATTGGGGAACTTAGATAAACAGTGAAGGTGACATATTAACATTCCTTAAACGAAGAGACCACCGAGTCTCCAATTTCACAGACGGACGTTACGTCCTCTGGGCCCAAGCTAGGGACCGAGCCCTTCTAGGAGACCTCTTCCTTTACAGTCGGGTGAGGTCATGAGAACGGACCTCTTAGGGTACCTACCTCCTCGGACCATCCGATGTCAGGTGCCCCAGAGTTTCTCAGCCTGTACTGACTCACTGAAGTGAAAGTGAAAGTGAACTAAATCCAGTATGGACTCACCAGATCACCAAAAGGGATGAAAGAAGATAAATTCAGACTTAAACCGTTATTCCTCAAGTACTAGACTCGGTGTCAGTCGAGAATCAGAACAAAAACGACTGACATATCTCGAGGAGGTAGAAACCGACGTTTCTTATATTAGTTAGACTAAAGCCACAACTGGTAGACCACTCCAGATACACATCTCAGAAGAGAACACAACAACCTTCACCCACAAACGATTCTGGTCACACAAGAGAGGCGTTTTGAGATAAACGAAAACGGGATGAAGTAAGACGTGAGGTTCCGGTGTAAACGGACATTCAGGTCCATAAAGAACTGAAGGATGAAATCGTAAGGTCAGGGGATATTACTTTTCCTGTAGAAAACCCCCCACAATCAAAATTTTCCAGAACATCCAGAAGTATCTTGACAAGCTTAAGTCGAAGCAGTCGCAATGGCCAGCCCCGTATCTGAACCTAATGACACTATAACTTACCAAACGGGGTCAGAAATCTACGGAATTTTTCGGGTGCCTGGACTTTCCTGTCTGTCTGTGTACCCTACACTGTTCCAGGTCGGAGACACAATGTGCAACGTTCAAGGAGTAGCCACCGGAGTGTCCTTCTTTTTGTCGGGGTCGGGGTGGGTCCCGGACTGAGGTGGAAGGGACGTCCTACCCCGGGTCGTCTGTCGTTCGAGACCTTGAAAGGTCTGGTATACACTCAGAGTCGTCTGGGGTGTGTGAGACGGATGTGGAGTACGGTTTAGGTTTGGTTCTGTCACTGTCCTCCGACTCTACGTTCCGTCCCGGATCCTCGTCGGGATTAAACCAAGATTGAGAAAGTAAAAGAAAGAAAGAAAGAAAAACGACATTTTTTGAAATAACAAAGGTAAACCAGGTTTCGAACCCTCTCCCGAGGTCCCACCAGATGTTCGACGGAGTACCGACGTCTCTTCGAAGTCCGTCTTCAACACTACGGTCTCCCAGAGGAGTTTCTGGTGACCCTGCTCTACGCTTTACAGGTCAAAAGGGTTGTGGTGAATGACTTTTATAACAAAACAGAGATAACATATAGGAACGGAGGAAACAACTTCTAAAAAAACTGGTGTCCACACACCCAAATAAAGATCTGAGTGACAAAACAGGGTCTTTGTACAGACAAAAACACGGTTATGGTACGACAAAACTAATGACATCGAAACATCATAACGGAGTTCAGGTCCTCCCAATACGGAGGACGAAAAAGGAGTCGTAACGAAACCGTTAAAACTCAGAAAACAACAAGGTATATTCAAAATCGTAATAAACAAGATCAAGACAAAAATTTTTACGGTACCCATTGACCTATCTCTAACGTAATATAGATATCTAATGAACCCCAATATTCCGACAAAATTGATGTAATTAAGAAGGTTAAGTTCTCATTCCCTATGGAAAGGTAAAGAAACTTAGTAGAAGTTAAAGGAAATAATTACAAAAGATCAAGAGTTACAGCAGAAAGTGGAGGAAACAGTCTAAATAAGAATGTATAAAATAATAAAAATACGTCAAAAATTTCCCCAACTAAAGAATGAAAGAGAAAGACTATAAAGTAACAATTACATTTCTTTGTGTTGTCTAAAGACATACAATCAGAACATAGGATTATGGAGAAACTTAAGTAAATAGTCAAGATCATAAAAACAAACCTCAGAAGTCCCAAAAGTACTATGTATGTCATAGTACAGGAGACGTATATTACTATATATTCAGGGTCGGTATCGTTAATCTATTCTTTTTCTTTATTTTCTATAGGTTTAACCCTTCTCTGAAGGTTACGATACAACTTATTTTCACCACCAGTAGAGATTGAACAAGGTCCTAAATCGCCCTTATAAAAGCCCAAAAGTGGCAACTCATAATGTAACCAACACCCAAACAGCATTTATTAAAGAGGGAGATATGGACGAAACCTTTCTCAAAAATAGTACCTACCTACAACTTAAAATAGTTGAAAAAGACGTAGACAACTCTGTTAGTACACCCAAAAGAGAAAACAACACCACCATATAGTGTAACTAAACACGTACAATTTAGTAAGAACACTGGGACGTTACTTAGGTTGAACTAGTGTCACATACTAGGAAAATTACACAACAACCTAAGTCGAACGATTATAAAACAACTCCTAAAAACGTAGATATAAGTAGTTACTGTCTTCACTTCACTTTCAGTGAGTCAGCACTGACTGAGAAACGTTAGGGTACCTGATATATCAGATATATTAAGAGGTCCGGTCTTATCACGTCACCCATCGGAACCGGACATTAAAAAGAAAAAACCAGAATCGAAAAAGACCAAAACCAAAGTTCCACTGTCACCGAAGTATCGTATTGAAACCCCCACACAAGAGGAGAAGTTGAAGACTTTCTCAAATTCTTCATAGTCATATTTAAGAAGAAACAAACCATCTTAAGGAGATACTTCGATAGGTCAAGACCTACAACCAAACGTTCCTCAAAAATAAACATTATACTATCTAAGATAAAGTGAAGATCACTGGTCGGAAAAGTATAATGGGTACAGACGAACTAACTCAAAACTGTCCGACATACAGAGATCTCTGAACAGGTTCAGAAGGTCCAACAGGTCAACCAAAAAGAATTATAAGAGAATACTTAAAAACATAAAGACACCATAGTTAACAATAAAGAGAAGAGAGTAAAGAATGAAACAAATAAACCCAGGGAACAGTGGAAAACTTAAACTACACTACCTTATGCGATGATATCAAAATAAAGTGAATAAGTGGCAGTACGAACTTTTAACTTGACACAATGACATCGTCAAATTGAAACACCTAAAAAGACAGTATATTTTAAAACAGTATATATATATATATTTTAGTAAGTAAAAACCACCCTGACTAAAGATATTAAAAAAGATCACACTCGTTGGGTAGATAGGTAGGTATACGAGGACGAGTATGTGAGGACGAATACATCTGTAAAAGGAGATCCAATATGTTGACACCTGGTCGAGAAGGAAAGTCGACTATTAACAATAACTGAGAGGTTTTAATGACCTCATTAATCATGTGGAGGACCACTACACGGTCCTAAGTCGTATGAGTCGTAAAAGAGGATGTTAACAAAAGAGAAGGGAGTAAAATAGAAAGGAAGAGAATATCTACTTGACCTATAAAACCGTAGACCAAAGTACCTTTGACCCCGTTTTGGATTTCACCTTTACTAGATTGGTACTACAAATTATATTTCCTGTGTAGACATGTGCACCCCCAGTAGTCACTCCCGACCGACCTAGTCTGGGTGAAGAAACCCTTTCAGTCAGACGAGGAATAAAGGGTCGGACGGAAGTCGTGTAAGTGGACTCGTGGAAGTCCAACCGGTGCTTCTCTCACAAATGTGACTTCTTTGTCTGTTTTTGGTGTGTAGACCCGAAAAATGTCTTACCTAGATAACAATTGTGGTAAATGGTCGTGTTGTGGAAGTGAAGTTTGTTATTCCACAAGCAAGTGTGACTGCCACAGACCTCTTTACTGTGGCCCACGGTAGACTGCTCCTCTCTCCCCGAACTCCCGAGGTCTCCCCCTAAGGCCCTTCTCAAATCCTAGATAGACAAGGTTTACCCCGGGGTGAAGGTGGGTAAATAAGTCAATGAATTTGCTGTAAGACAAAGACTCTTCCCTACCTCCAGTAACGCGTGCGGTCTCTACCGTCCGCACTTGTTACTCCGAGTGCAGGAAGTACTCTCACCTGTCTCGGACGTCCGCACTTCGTACTCCTGGGCGGGGACGGTACACTCTACGCGGAGCCCGGCGCCCACTCTTCTCGACCCTCAGCCCTGCAAGGGGGATCCTCCCTCACCCGGGGGTACTTGTCTCCGACTCGGGGGGCCCCTGCGGACCCGGAGGAGGACGGGGTGTCTCACAGAGAGGGGACCCCAGAGGCGTATATCACGTGGGTCGCACGAGACGTCTCCGAGAAGGGCTTCGAGGGTCCGACCTTCGAGTACAGGGTCCGAGGTCGCGAGGCCCGTCACACCCCAGGGTAACGAGTCGAGACCCGGCGCAGAGCCCGAGGAGGTCCCAGTACGGTTCGGACCGTCTCGTCCTGGGGCTCCTCGTCGTACTGCCTCCGACGCTCCGGGTACGCCCACTCTAAGACGTGGCACGTCAGACCCCACTCCCGTGTGTCCAGTCGGGCCGGGCAGTGGGTCTTGGCCCCACACGTGGGTCCCGTGGGCGGAGGGCCCTCTCCTGAACCGGGACTCGGGTCGGCACATTGTCTGAACCAGAATGAGTGACGAGAACCTCAGACTGAACAAAACACCACCCGACTATGACAGTCGACGAGGACTCTTCGTATTTCATTCCCCACACACACTCCTCAACCCCTCTGGGAAGAGAACCAAGACAGAAAGGGACACCTCGGGGGTAGGGGTACGTGGGAGTAAAACTGACAGAGTCCGTAAAGACTCCTGTCCTGAGTCGAGTCTATCCTGTCGCAGGCCGGGGAGCGGACTCCGGTGTTCCGGATTCCCAGGGATCCCATACTGTCGAGACCGGTGGTACCTGGGTGGTGGGCGAGGGAGTGACTGGTGAGACCCCCGGAGGGAGGACCCTCTTTCCTCGACTAGGAGTCTCGAGGACCCCCAGTCCTGTCCCCGCCGGGAGGGGGTCCGACCCGGGGTCGTAGGGGGAGACGTACTGGGGGTGGGAAGTAGGTGTAGAGTAAGGGTCCTCGGGGCGCCAAGGGGCCCTGTGGTCGACTAGGTCCCGGACAGACGAACGAGGGAACCCCCGACACCCGAGACGGTCGGGGAGAGGACACGAACGAGAGACCCGCTCCCCGGTGCTCCTGACCTCTGGTCTCCTCCCACCCCTGGCCCCCGAGACCGGAACTCAGGACACCAGCCGGGGCCCCGGACACACCGAGACGAGGTAGTGGTCCTCGCCCAGACCTGCGGGCCCTACTCCCGCTCCTGCCCGTCCCTTGCCCCCGGAGACCGAGAAAGGTCGGGCAAGTCTCAACTAGGGGCGGAAGACACTGGGGGGTGGGGTGAGTCGGGTCTCGAGGGTACCCCGTCCCGGGACCGGACTGGACCTCCTGCGCCTCCTGGTCCCGACCCGGAGTGGACTCTGGTCCTCGAGGTCCCCCAGCGACCCCTCGCTGTCGTCCACCCCCCGCCACGAGACACTCGACATCGTGGACATCCAGGGTGACACCCGACTCCAGTGTCGTGCGTCCCACTTCAACCGGACTTGCCCACCTCGGCCCAGGACGTCTGCTTCCACGACCCCTCGTCGCTCGCTGGGGAGGAACCTGTCTACCTTCCACAGACGGACCTGGAGTCTCGCTGTGACGTCCCAGTGCAAGAGAGGGACCCCGTGACTCCGGGGGCCCGCCCGCCTCTCCCTCCCAAAGGACACGTAAGGACCCCCCTCTTACCCCCACTACTCATCTCTCGGGGAGGGGTGTGGGGCCTGGGACTCGTCCCCCGGAGGGACACTCGGGAGGGTCGAGGAGAGCCGGGCAGACACACACAGAGGAATTAGAGGTACGGAGAGTGAGGACAAAAGTGCAAGGAGGGGGTCTGGGGACGGGGTGGACTCGGAGACGAGGTCCTGGGAGAGGGGCCTGGGTAGTGGTGGTCCCGGCTTGGACCAGGTCGTGGGACTCGTCTGTCAGCCCTGGACCCGGTCCTGTCCCCGCGGAGTGGGCGCTAGTCCTGCAGGTCCCCCCGCGACCCCCGGCTGGTACGCATCCTCTCCAACACAGGTGACATCGTAGACATGGCCGGGGGCACCCGTGCCGAGTGCGCCGGGTCCCCCTTCAGCCCCGAGACGACGGGAAGATCTGCCTCCCCTCCCGACTCGGGGAGCAGGAACCAGTCTCGCTTCGACGGTCTCGGCCGGAGACTCACTGTGACCTCCCAGTCCAACAGAGGCCCCTCGTGCTCGCTCGGCCCGACCCGTCTCTCTCTCCCGCGGGACCTGTCCGGACGTGTACCCCGTGTCTCCGTGCGCCGACGTGCGGGAGGGACGAGGGCCCCGACGTCTCTCTCGAGCGGGACGAGGGAGGGCTCCGAGGGTGGACGCAGGACGGGGTCCTCGGGTCACAGGGACGGGGGCGGAGGGGGTCCCGAGGACCAGTGTCCGAATCCAGTCCCCAGACAGATCCTTTATCTCCCCGAACCCCGGAGTGGACACTGGACCTCTACGTCTCCCAGTGACCCCGCGCTGGTGTCTATCCCGACCCTCAACCCTCGTAGTATCGTAGACATCCAGGGGGGCAACCTCCACAAGTGCCCCGGGTGTTTCTTGTGTCGGACAAGGGCGGGGACCAAGGGTATCAAGGAGTTACAAGACATAGCCTCGTCGAGTCGCGGAGGGAGGAAGTCGTCCACGTCGCACGAGGGACGTAAGACACTTGACGTGCACTCCCTGTGCAACGGAGGACGCCGGTGGTGTCCCGACCCGACCCGTCTGTCCTTCCCACGGCACATGTGAGGACCCCCGCTCCCCGACATAATTTCCCCCTGGAGGTCGGGTCACTGGGGCCCACACTCGACCCTCCCGTCCCGGAGGACTCGGGTGTGAGACAAAGAGACGGGCACTCCTCCGAGGGTGCCACCTTCCCTGGGCCTCCCTGGACGGGGTGGGAGAATGGACAGTGGTGGTCCCCGTCCCCCAGTGAGCAGTGACTGGTCGGCACGGACCACACTATCCGTGTGACTATGACGGGCCGACGTGAACTCGAGCTCCTACGTTTCACCTTGGACCGGAACAAGGACCTCGGGACACCCCGCATTCGCAGGGTCATATGTCTCGGGGAGAGGAATATGTCTGCCATCTGTAGGCGGTCGCCTCTGGGGACTGTGGTCTACCAGTGGCCCGAGGGCACCTGCTGGTACCACGGACCCAGTCGGGCCTACCTCCCAAACCCCTCTTGGAGACCTTTCCTTAGTCTGGGTTTCTCAGTCCAACGGAAGAGGGGGTCCAAGGGGTCGACAGTGGGTCCGGGGAGGGTATATCCGGTGGGCGCCGGGGCCGGGCGACACGAGGGGTCCCTGGTCCCCACCACCCACCTTCGTCCCCGAGACCCCCGAGTGGACGAACAGGGACCAGGGAGACCGGGGTCGTGTCGGGACCTTCTCTCAAGGGACACTCGCGGGTNGACACTGGGGGGTGGGGTGAGTCGGGTCTCGAGGGTACCCCGTCCCGGGACCGGACTGGACCTCCTGCGCCTCCTGGTCCCGACCCGGAGTGGACTCTGGTCCTCGAGGTCCCCCAGCGACCCCTCGCTGTCGTCCACCCCCCGCCACGACACACTCGACATCGTGGACATCCAGGGTGACACCCGACTCCAGTGTCGTGCGTCCCACTTCAACCGGACTTGCCCACCTCGGCCCAGGACGTCTGCTTCCACGACCCCTCGTCGTTCGGTGGGGAGGAACCTGTCTACCTTCCACAGACGGACCTGGAGTCTCGCTGTGACGTCCCAGTGCAAGAGAGGGACCCCGTGACTCCGGGGGCCCGCCCGCCTCTCCCTCCCAAAGGACACGTAAGGACCCCCCTCGTGTCCCCACTACTCATCTCTCGGGGAGGGGTGTGGGGCCTGGGACTCGTCCCCCGGAGGGACACTCGGGAGGGTCGAGGAGAGCCGGGTAGACACACACAGAGGAATTAGAGGTACGGAGAGTGAGGACAAAAGTGCAAGGAGGGGGTCTGGGGACGGGGTGGACCCGGAGACGAGGTCCTGGGAGAGGGGCCTGGGTAGTGGTGGTCCCGGCTGGGACCAGGTCGTGGGACTCGTCTGTCAGCCCTGGACCCGGTCCTGTCCCCGCGGAGTGGTCGCTAGTCCTGCAGGTCCCCCCGCGACCCCCGGCTGGTGTGCATCCTCTCCACCACAGGTGACATCGTAGACATGGCCGGGGGCACCCGTGCCGAGTGCGCCGGGTCCCCCTTCAGCCCCGAGACGACGGGAAGATCTACCTCCCCTCCCGACTCGGGGAGCAGGAACCAGTCTCGCTTCGACGGTCTCGGCCGGAGACTCACTGTGACCTCCCAGTCCAACAGAGGCCCCTCGTGCTCGCTCGGCCCGACCCGTCTCTCTCTCCCGCGGGACCTGTCCGGACGTGTACCCCGTGTCTCCGTGCACCGACGTGCGGGAGGGACGAGGGCCCCGACGTCTCTCTCGAGCGGGACGAGGGAGGGCTCCGAGGGTGGGCGCAGGACGGGGTCCTCGGGTCACAGGGACGGGGGCGGAGGGGGTCCCGAGGACCAGTGTCCGAATCCAGTCCCCAGACAGATCCTTTATCTCCCCGAACCCCGGAGTGGACACTGGACCTCTACGTCTCCCAGTGACCCCTCGCTGGTGTCTATCCCGACCCTCAACCCTCGTAGTATCGTAGACATCCAGGGGGGCAACCTCCGCAAGTGCCCCGGGTGTTTCTTGTGTCGGACAAGGGCGGGGACCAAGGGTATCAAGGAGTTACAAGACATAGCCTCGTCGAGTCGCGGAGGGAGGAAGTCGTCCACGTCGCACGAGGGACGTAAGACACTTGACGTGCACTCCCTGTGCAACGGAGGACGCCGGTGGTGTCCCGACCCGACCCGTCTGTCCTTCCCGCGGAACATGTGAGGACCCCCGCTCCCCGACACAATTTCCCCCTGGAGGTCGGGTCACTGGGGCCCACACTCGACCCTCCCGTCCCGGAGGACTCGGGTGTGAGACAAAGAGACGGGCACTCCTCCGAGGGTGCCACCCTCTCTGGGTCTCCCTGGACGGGGTGGGAGAATGGACAGTGGTGGTCCCCGTCCCCCAGTGAGCAGTGACTGGTCGGCACGGACCACACTATCCGTGTGACTATGACGGGCCGACGTGAACTCGAGCTCCTACGTTTCACCTTGGACCGGAACAAGGACCTCGGGACACCCCGCATTCGCAGGGTCATATGTCTCGAGGAGAGGAATATGTCTGCCATCTGTAGGCGGTCGCCTCTGGGGACTGTGGTCTACTAGTGGCCCGAGGGCACCCGCTGGTACCACGGACCCAGCCGGGCCTACCTCCCAAACCCCTCTTGGAGACCTTTCCTTAGTCTGGGCTTCTCAGTCCCGCGGAAGAGGGGGTCCAAGGGGTCGACAGTGGGTCCGGGGAGGGACTATCCGGTGGTCGTCGGGGCTGGGCGACACGAGGGGTCCCTGGTCCCCACCACCCACCTTCGTCCTCCAGACCCCCGAGTGGACCAACAGGGACCAGGGTGCCCGAGGTCGTGTCGGGACCTTCTCTCAAGGGACACTCGCGGGTCGGGGTGGTGTGCAGGACCTGTGAGGTCCAGACGAGACGCGGGACTCCCGACCCCAGTCTAGGCTCGACTCCTGTCAGGGGAGAGGGGGTTCTTTCACACAGTGGTGGCTCGGAGGACGTAGGACCCCGGGGAGTCCCTGGTCTACACCCTCCTCTCCCCAAGGGTGGGGAGGGAAGGGTCTTCGAGTGGCTCCGTCTCTTCCCGCCACTTCCAGTCCCAGCACCACGACGGAGAGTACCAAGGGTCGTCTCGTCCACTGAAGTCTCTGGAGTCTCGGGCGTCCTGCCTGTCTGCGTGACCCGCACCTCCAGGTCCGAGCCACCCCGCGCAGAGCCCAAGGAAGGTCTTTCTCCTTCTCGGGGTGGGACGAGTGAGACGAGCGGGACGGGTCACCTCGGGTCGTCTGTCGTCCGAGTCCTCGGAAGGTCTGGTACACCCTCAGAGTGGTCTGGGGTGGGGTTTTGGGTCTCTCATTGTACCAGGGACCTGTCCTGCGACTCTACGTCCCGCCCCGGATCGAGTTGTAACCAAGGTAAAAAAAAAAAAAAACTTTTCCGAAATAACAAAGGGAAACCAGGTTCCGAACCTTCTACCAAGGTATCACCACTTGTTCGACGGAGAACCAACGTCTCTCTTCGAAGGACCGTCTACGGGACTGGGGTTTCCCCGAAGAGTTTCCGGCGACCAGAAGTCTCTGAGGATCGTCACGAAACCTCCGACTTGGAAACGTTCTCTTTCGGCAGGTCGGGACACCCCCTGGTCGACACCCCGACCACCCCGACCAGTCCACCCGAGGGTGGCAGTACTACTCAAAGTGGGAGAACAGGTCCTGCACCGACGTTCTTAAGTGCCTCCACCTCAGTCAACCACTTCCTGGGCCCCGGACACCTAGGTACTTCCGACCCGAGTCCAAGAAGAGGTGCTCGTCCCACCGGGGTACCGCAGGCTCCAGACTGGGGGAACAGGGCGGAACCTGCCTCCAGGATCTTCTCGTGCGTCAGTGTCGCGTCCTAGACGTCCAAGGTACCTCGAGCCACGAGGGAGCGGAACCAGGGGGTAAAGAGGGAGCTAAGAGTCCCTCTACCGGGTGGGAGGTCTCGGCGCACCAGGATCACCAGTCTCTTCGGGTCTCTCTCCAACCCCGTCCTCCGCCTCCGACGTGCACCTGGTCCACAGGCCCCGCGGAGGTGGACACCCTTGTTAAGAGTCCTGATACCCTCAAGTGCCCATCGTCTCTGTTCCTCGGTTCGAGACGTTTACCGCAACCGACCCAGGGCCTCCGGTTCCTGTCGACCGACCAAGGTTCCAAGGGTGACCTTTTTTCCAACCTCCCATCAGCCTCCGACCTCCTTCCCCGCAGGGACGCGGACAAGACAGGTTCGTGGCACCTTCCTCTCTGTGTAAGTGTCACGACGGGTCGCGTGACGAAACTAAGGTTAAGACTGAGACGAAAAGTACCTTTGCCACACTGGAACTCAGTGAAGGGAAAAGACTCTGACTTTTACGTTTCAAGGAGGGAGGGAGGGAGGGAAGGACAGAAGGAAGAAAGGTGGGAGGTCCGGCAGTCGGTCACAAATGACTCGTCAATGATATAGGTCTGTACTCTAAGAAACCACTTTCACTGGTCAAGGAAGGGACCTGAGCCCCCCCAAGACTACTACTATTGGTTGTCACACGTGTAAATCTGTCACTTATGCCACCGAGACCAAAGCCAGTCAACATCTCTTCCCCTTGGTGTCCGTCGCTCTGGGTCATTGACCACCTCCAGGTCCTTCGATCACTACCGTTCACCCCCGAAGGACCTCTTCCTCTCTGGGTCTGACGATCGCCCTCGTGTCCTCACCACTCCCCGGCCCTTCCTCCTCACCCAAAGGGATTCTTCACCTCGGTAGGTCTACGACGCGGGACCAGTGTGTCCCGGAGTACGAGGGACGTTCACACGGTCCTAATATGGGGACTCCGTCGTCCAAGTAAAAGTCCCTTCCCTCCACACTTGTGTGTCGACAATGACTCTGCCAGTGGTAACATCCCTGACCTGAGACCCTCCTACCACTACCACTGTCTACCACTATGTCGTGGTCATGGTTCAGCTGGCCGTTCCCTACTCTCCCAGCCAGAGATTCTCCGAATACCCCCAAAAGAGTACGTTCGGTAGGTGTTTGGGATGTTGTTTTGTATACGTGTCAATTTACCCTACTCAGTCCTTCTGAACGAACAGTAATATACCGAATCTTCTTCAGAACAGCCTTTAGTCGACCAGTACACATACCCAAATATACAGCCGTAAGGTTCGTAGGCACACAGAGAAGAGTTCGGTCGTGGTGAGACAAAACCAAGGACCTTGAAACATCGTTCACAACTTTAGTCTTTCCCACGCCAAAGGTTGAAACAAGAATAAAAAGTTCTAACGAACCGATGACACCCAGAAAGAGTTACTGGAACTGGAGTCCTCTTTACTGAAAAGAAAAAAGACGTCTTTATGGGAAACCCTAAGTCTATCCCTAACTTAATTAAGACGTCCTACGGAACTCTCATAACAGGAGAAATGTTGTAATTAGAAGGTGGGATGGTAGGACCTCACAGAAGGGTAGTTAGGTCGAGAAAAGTCTACAAGGAGTAGTCTACTTTTTGGATGTCACACATTAATAACGTGGAGGAAGCTATTTCAGTAAGGACACATATAAAGAGAAAGTCTCCGACAATTAAAAGTGGATTTACTCATACAACTTTAGACGTCGGAGTGAAGGACCCCTACGCCGAAAACCCTTTACCCCAGAAACGCCGTAGTAGTGCAACTCTAGTATGACGTCCCCCCGCAGGAGTACACTATAAAATCCACGAGGTTAGGTTACTTAACTTCTCCGTGTGTCTCTCCGGACGGTCTCAGTTGTCTCTCTGTGGTCCTCGACGTCGGTGCATCTCACCTCCTCTTACTCCTCTCCAAGACGGGGTTTGGTCCCCCACGGAACCGGTTGTCTGGGACCTTTCTCCGTTCAGTCCTGACAGGGGATCCTGGCGGTTCCCTGTGGGAGTACCACCCGAAGAGGACTTGACACTAGCTTAGGAGGGTCTAACACCGTTACAGGGGGACCGGGAGTCTGTGATCGCGTTCCACCTTCTTATGACACGACCGTTCTGTCCCGAGACTCCAGTCGTCTGACCCGAGGAAGGACCTGGACGGGGTGAGACGCCGAGACTCGGACGACGGACAAGAGGCTTGGAGTCGTCGTCTTTCGGAGTTCACTTGTGAACCCACTGACATCAGTACAGAAGGACTTCGAATGTTCCCCCTGGTCTAACAGGGGGCGGAACTTGTGAGGTGTGTTGACGTCCAGTGAAACCGCAGACCTCCTCTAGTGTGTAACGGCACCCCGTAAAGGGGCCCCTAGGACCCTCTGAGTCGTTGTGCTGGGCCAGGACCAGGGATGTCATGAAGATCCCCTGTACCAAACTACCCTAGACACCACCACCCCCTCCCCCCTGTGCCCGGGGACAGGTCGGACTCCTGTCTTCGTCTCTCACCCCCTTACCCGAGCCCCCGGGACGGGACAAGTGAGATGGAGGTCACTGTGAAAGACAACCCCACGACCGTCACGGTCACGAAGTCCCTGGCCCCGTCGACAGGACAAGTCCCCCGAGCCCCACGGACCACGACGACCTCGAGTCTCGCGGGGAGGAAGGGTCCGGACTCAGTAGTGGACGAGACGACGTGGTGTACAGCAGGCTCCGGGGTAGAGGGGGGCCCGTCACCGAGTAGTAGACCGACCTGAGTCACTACGGCTAACCCGTCGACTCCGGTACCACACACCTTTGTACGACTCTCACACACCTCACAAACGGCACTGACTACCCGCCGGTGAAGCGACACTTAGCCGGAGATGCGTCCCCAACCGAAAGGGGTCGCACGAAGTCGGGGCGGAGTGAGTCCCCACTCTTCGATCCCTCCCACTACCTCGTTTCCCTACGAGGGGTCATTCCTCGGCGTCTGTCCTCAGTCATGGAAACCCAGTCTTCCCCGTCCTGGTACAAGGTCGTCGGGGACTCGAAGGGAGACTGTCGTGGGGGCGGGGAGGGGTCACACACTCCTGGTCCTCCAGTGCACCCTCGAAAGGTAGGAGATCAGGATTCTAAACCGTTTCAAGACGGAGGGGTTCATTGTGCAGAACAGAGGAAAACGGGCACACTTCAACGAAGTCAGCACAGACTGAGAAACGTTGGGATACCGGGTATTACCCGGTCCGGAGCGACAGGTACCCTAAAAGGTCTGTTCTCATGACCTCACGACCAACGGTGTGGGAGTAGGCAGTGGGACTTAAAATACGTTACCTCTAGGAGCACGTGTGTGAATGTCGAAAAGAAGTGAGTGACTGATTGTACGGACTTTCGACCAGACATAATGACACCATCAAGCTGAAAAGAGAGTGTGTCTTCAGACAACGTCCCGAAGGGACCGTCTTCCACCAATTCTTAGGTGGAAGGTTACGTCCGTTACACCTAAGGTAGGGACCAGTCCCTTGATTCTAGGGTGTACGGCTCCCCGTTAAATTTGGGCACACGACACTGATGACTTCGAGCGCGAGGGACCTCGGACGGGTGGTGTTGATCCCAGACGACACTTTCTGCGGTGTACTCCGTTGTTCTAGAGTGTTGACGTTGACCTTGGACTGTGTCGGTTCATCTAGTTATTTCATGAAATTTTTAATTTAAAATTTCAGGTACCGTACAGATGTGGTTTCGCAAGGACAAACTCTCAACAAAAGGCTCTGGACAGACTATGCTCGCCGGGAGACAGGAACGAGAGGACGCACACATGTCCATCAATACGTGTTAAAGGGGGAGCCAATGTATTGAGACCCACCCCCGACACACAGAGAGGGACAATCGACTGCCAACAATAAAGGAGGGGTTTAATGACTCCGCTAAACGTGAGGTTCGACACTCCATAACCTCGGTTTCACGAGACAAAAGAGGGAGTTAACCATGAACGTGACAAAAGAGAAAGGGAGAGCAGACTTACCTGATTCCAAACCCGTAGACTTAAGCTTCTTTCACCCCGAATTTTGACTGTACCTTTACTAGATTGGTACGACACATTACGTTTCCTGTGTAGACACGCGGACCCCGGTAGCCACCCCCGACCGACCTGGTCTGAGGGAGGACACCCTTTCGGTCGGACGAGGAAGGAAGGGTGGGCCCGAAGTCGCGCAAGTGGGTCCGAGGAACTCCAACCGGTGCCTCTCGCAAACGTGGTTTCCTCTGTGTGTCAAGCGTGTGGACCAGAGGAATATTTTACAACATAAGGAATCGGCAAATGGTCGTGTCGTGGAAGTTTGCAGTCCCGCAGGGGAGCGTCGCTGCCACAGACGTCTCTGCTGTGACCCACAGTAGACTGCCCCTCTCGTCCCGCTCTCCCCAGGCCCCCCGAGTCCCTTCTCAAGACCCAGGTAGACAAGGGTCACCCCGGGTGAAAGTGGGTAAATAAGTCAATAAATTTGCTGTAAGACAAGGACTCTTCCCTACCTCCAGTAACGAGTGTGGCCTCTGCCACCCGTAATTTTTGCTCCGAGTGCAGGAAGTACTCTCACCTGTCTCGGACGTCCGCACGTCCCACTCCTGGGCGGGGACGGTACACCCTACGCGGAGCCCGTCGCCCACTCGTCTCTATCCTCAGCCCCGCAGGAGGGACCCTCCCTCCCCGGGGCCACTCGTCTCCGGCTCGGGGGTCTGGGGGAGGAGGGCGGGGCGCCGCGTAGAGAGGGGGGCCCCAGTCTCCGAGAAGGGTTTCGAGGCCCCGACCTTCGAGCGTAGGGTCCGACGTCACGAGGTCCGTCACGGCCCAGGGGCACGAGTCGAGGCCCGGCGCAGAGACCGAGGAGACGCCAGTACGGCTCAGACCGTCTCGTCCTGGGGCTCCTCGTCGTCCTGCCTCCGACGCTCCGGGTACGCCCACTCTAAGACGTGGCACATCAGACCCCACTCCCACGTGTCCAGTCGGGCCGGGGCAGTAGGCCTTGGCTCCTCACTCGGGTCCCGTGGGCGGAGGGTCCTCTCCTACACCGGGGTTCGGGTCGGGGACGGCCCCTGCCACATGAGTAAGTGTGAGCTCCCAGACTGACGTCACTACCCCCTCCCACAGTCGCCCCGGACTCCCAGGACTTTCCTCCGACACCCACCCGGCGCAGGAGGAGCCCTCGGAGGGTCCCGGAGCATAGAATGACAGAGTCTACAAGGACGAGTCCTGGGACTCGACGGCCTCGAGTCTTTCGTGTCCCACCTGGGCGGGGACTCACCACCAGACTCCCCAGGACCCCACCCTGGGTTGGTACCGAGGATCCCTGGGTGGTGGTGGGGGGGTGTCCGCGAGCGAGTCGGGGGACGCAGACGGCCGAACTGAGACGGACCCCCTCCCCCGCTAGGGACGTCGGAGGTCCCCGTCCTACCCCACCCTGCCCGGACGAGGAGGCGTCTGATTGGGGGGGGGGTAGGTCGTCGGAGTCCGGGGACATCGGACACCAAGGGGGCGGTAGAGACGGGCTGAGGGGGTCGGGAACTAGACTCCCCGGAACAGGAGGGTCTCTTATAGTTTCGCGGAACCCCACCCGACAGAGGGGACTCGTGTCTCGGGGTTCTGAGGGGTCCAAGCCTAGACCCAGACACCGACTCTCTTACCCAGGACCCTTACTCGGGTCCTTCCCCACGCGGCCCGACTGGGACCCAGGGGTGGAGTGAGGGGAGACGGGACGCGGAGACCGGAGGGGTTCTGGGAGGGTGACGGGTGGACGAAGAGTCCCTGGGGTCACGCCCTCC
>SJYO01050415.1:51043365-51058417 GCA_006410555.1 Capra ibex
CCCCCCCCCCCCGCCCGAGGTTTCGGGGAGGGAGTCTCCCGAGGAGGGAGTCGTGGGGGAGGAGGTGTTGGTGGGACACGAGGGTCCCATGTCTCGGGGCTCGACGACTCAGTCTTCCTGTCTGCCCCGGAGTGGACTCTGGTGCTCCCGGTCCCCGAGTGACCCGACCCTGTCGTCCATCCCCAGACACGACTCACTCGCCATCGTGGACATCCACGGGGGCACCCGACTCCAGTGTCCCGGGTTCCTCTTGAGCCGGACCATGGCGGGCAGAACCAGGACCCTCGCGTCTGCGTCCCCCGCTACCCGAGGGGGGAGGAACCTGTCTTCCTTTCACAGGCAGGACAGAGGACTGACTGTGTCGTCCCAGTGCGAGAGGGGGCCCCGGTGGCGCCCCGGGCCGACGTGGCTCTCCCTCCCCGACAGAGGCTCGGCAGGACGTCTCCCCCTCCCCCACGCCCGCGGCCCGCCCAAGACTCGCTCTGAGGCGCCCGGAGAGACCGGGGAGTCGCGACAGAGACAGAGAGGCCCAGAGAGGGGAGGGGGTGGGACAGACAGACAGGGAGGGACCCTGGGGAGGGGGACCAGGGTCGTAGTGGGGACCCCGAGGGGCCACCCCGGACACGTCTCAGACCACAGACTCACTGGGCGACCGGGGAGTGGACGGTGGTCGTCGAGGTCCCCGAGCGACCCCCGGCTGGTGAGCCTCCTCTCCGGCACAGGTGGCATCGTAGACATGGCCGGGGGCACCTGCCACGGGTGCCCCGGGTCCCCCTTCAGCCGGACTCTCTCGGGACGGACCCCGGAGGCCCGTCCCACGACCCCCTCCAGGACAGGGGGGAGGAACCTGTCTCGCTTAGACCACATCGGCTGCAGTCTCGCTGTGACCTCCCAGTCCAAGACAGGTCTCCACTGCTGCCCCGGGACGCCCCAGTCCTCCCTCCCGAAGGGTCTGTCGGGACCCCTCTCTGTACGCGACCCATCATCCCTGCGAAGGGGGCACCTGCGGGGACAGGGCCGGGCCGGGGTCCGGAGGGACAGAGAGTCGGGGTCCGGGACACTCGGGGTGCGAGGAGGGGGGTGGGAGAGTGTCGCCGAGGGGACCCTCGTCTCTGGGGTCATGCAACAGAACAGACGAGTTTACACACCCCAGTCCTGCCCTGAAGGAGTGGACCCTGGTCCTCGAGGTCCCCCAACGACCCCCGACTGGTGTGGGCCCCCCACAGGGACAATTTAGGCATCGTAGACTTGTAGGTGGGCAAAGGCCCCCAGTGCCCCGGGTACCCCTTGTCCCGGACGTAGACGGTCAGTGCCGCAGCGAGAGGTAGGTCCCAGGTTCTCCGGAACAGAAGAGGAAGGAACCAGTCTTCCTTAGACAATTTGGGTACTATCCTCCATGTGACCTCCCAGTGCAAGGGAGGGCTCCAGTGGTGTCCCGAGCCGTCCCGACTCTCCGACCCAAACGACATCTCAGGATCCTCTCTTCCTCCGTCGAGCAAGGGACCCCGAGGGTGGGAGGGCAGGTCCCGACCCGACCCTCTCCCTGTGGGAGACTCTCGTCTGGGGGAGGGCTCCCGTCTCGGGCACGGGGGGCTCACAGGGAGTGGACAGTGGTGGTCGAGGTCCGCCAGTGACGCGAGACTGGTCGGTCGCCCCCAAGACATCATCGTGACTATCGAGGGACGTACCCGGACAGGGTACCTCATCTACCTCTTGGACCGGAACTGGGGTCCGAGGTCCCCAAAGACAGACAGGGTCCCCTGACTCCAAGGGAGAAATAGGTCTACCTTGAGGACCCGGGGGCCCCAGGGGACTGTGGTCTACCAGTGCCCCGAGGGGGTCCCCTGGTCTCTCGGGCCGAGTCGGGTCTACCACCCAAACCCCTCCCAGGGACCTTTCTTTGGTCTCTGCCCGAGTGGTCCGCTGGGGGGAGGTGTCCGGAGCCGAGAGTCGGGTCTGGATGGTCTGGGGGGGAGACACTCGGGACTCGACGGGAGGGGGACGGACTCCGGACCCCCTGTGGGAACAGGGGTGTTCTCCTTCCTCGACCCGGGACCCTGTCTGAGTGGCCGGACGTGGACCCAGGAGTCCGGGTGTGAGTCGGGACCTTCTCTCGCGGGACACTCTCCACCCGGGAGTCGGGACTCATCGCGGAGAGGAGGGGCCCTCGGAGAAACCGGGACCCCAGGGGACTGCCTCGTCCGACCGACCCCCCCAGGGAGGTCTCGTCCCGAGGGGGGCGGGGAGGGTAGAGTGGCTCCGTCTCGTCCCGCCCCTCGCACCCCCGGTACCGCAGAGGAGGGACGCCAGGTCCGACACTCCTACCTCCTCTGGACCCACGGGAGGCCTGTCTGTCTGGTGTCCCGCACAGGAGAGGCCCCGACCACGAAGGACAGTGTTCCAGCAGTCCAGTCGTCGGGGTGTCCTTCCCTTGGTTGGGAGGGACCTTGGTTCGGGACCAAAGACATCCGACTCCGACCTCGCCCGTCACCCAAGCTGTCTGTAAAGTCTGGTGAAGACCCCGGAGGGCACTGAGATTCGACGGGATTCAGAAGAAATAGACTACCGGAAAGAGGGGGGTTCGGAGACGTGGATAAAGAGTCACAACCGGTACACGGACCGAATCTCTATGTAGAGACCCGTGTTGTCTAAGTCTGCGACTCGAATGTCTCAAGGCTGACCGTTTGTTTGTCGCTGTCGGTGGCTTTAGGGGAGCCTATGAGTCACACAAACGAAGGAGACCGACGTCTCGTCGACGACCTTCAGTGGCGCAATTTGGCTGTGTCATTAATGGAAGACAAGACCTCCAGTCTTCAGGTTTGACCTTTGCGGTCGTAATTTTGGCGCCACAGCAGTCCGACGCAAGGAGGGATAGAGAGACCCCTTTAGAGAGGGGAGTGGAGGAGTTCGAAGATGTTTGGGAAGGGTAGAAGTTTCGGCCGTCAGTGTCGAGAGGTCGCAGACGAAAGTTCAGTGTACACGAGACCGACACAGAAGGGACGGAGGAACAAAGTGAGTATTTCTGGAACCACCACTGGGGACAAGGGGCCTATTAGGTCCAGACAGAGGGGTGGAGGTGGTGACTCTTCCGCACAATCCCCTAGACTTTCCCTTTAAGTTCTGAGTAGGAGTTCATTGACTTACTACTATTACCTGGATACTGAGCGAGAGGAAGGCGCACCTCCCCCCGACTCGTCCCACTGCCCACGACTTTAGTGTCGTTGAGAGGACGGGCGGGGCCTGACTCGTCTCCTGTCGTCTCGAACCCTCCGGTGCGACTGGTGCTCCTACGGAACCCGTCCACGGGCAGTGGGGGTCGTACACAAAGTTACGACTTTACAAGTGGTCTTCGTCTCGTCGAGAAGGGGATGTCCAGTCAGAGGTTCCGGTAGGGTGTCTTCTACATTCTTAGGAAAAACGAGTCGCTTGTTAAAGGCGGGCAGTATTTGGGTCTGCACACGAGGTCCGTACCAGGTTTAGTCCTCTACTTTCGGGCTACGGTCCGAATCCCGACCTGTCAGTCTTCTAGTCGTCGAGGACGGGTTCCAGACTCGGGGAGGACCAGAACTTGCCGAGCACAAGTAGAGATCAGAGGCCGAGTCCCGGCGGACAGACCTGAGTCACTTCAAAGGTAGTCAGAGTGCTGGTCTCTGGGCCCCGAGGAGGGGAGTGTCCCCACTACTCTCGTCACGGACCGGCGACCCCTTCCCCCTCGGCGGCTCTTTTCTCCACGTGTGTCGTGGCCTCGGTCTGGCGAGACCAGTCTACGCCCGACACGTGCCCCCGCCTCACGGTCGGTTCGGGCGACAGGAACGAAGACGAATAGCCACTAACGCCCGTTTGAGCCGTACGGGGTCCGAAGGGGTCTCACTTCGACACCAAACGGGAAACACTAGTCAGTGACGCCATACCCCTCTATAACTACGAGACTCTCACACTTGTATGGTGCAAGGGGCAATTTGTAAGTGAATTATTAAAATCGTCGATGACTCTTCCGTTACCGTTGGGTGAGGTCATGAGAACGGACCTTTTAGGGTACCTGTCTCCTCGGACCACCCGACGTCAGGTACCCCAGTGATTCTCAGCCCGTGCTGACTCGCTGAAGTGAAAGTGAAAAGTGAAAGTACGTAACCTCTTCCTTTACCGTTGGGTGAGGTCACAAGAACGGACCTCTTAGAGTCCCTGCCGCCTCGGACCACCCGATGGTAGATACTCCAGCATGTCTCAGCCTGTGCTGACTTCGCTGAATCGTCGTCGTCGTCTGGACCTCGACATCGGTACACAACGGGAGAGGGTCTTCGCAGGCAAACGTACATTTGGTGTGACACACATTATGGGGTGACGAAACTTACGGACGCCTTATGCCGACCAAGAAAGGAAAGAAAAGGGTCTCATTCCTCTACGTGGATCCGAAAGAATGACGGAGTACTGAGTCTCCGAGACACCACATACACGATAAAAAAAATTAAAAATTTTTTAAATTACATTTGACAAAAATTTCAGAAACAACTTAAACAACGTTGTAACAAAGAAAAAGACAGACCCGAAAAACGGTCAACCCGTATACCCTAGAATTGAGGAGTTGTTTCCTACCTTGGGCCCCGTGCCCTTCCACTTCAGATTGGTGAGTCGGTCGTCTCCTCACGGTCACACCACACGAAAGTGAAGACCAACTCGAGTAGGGGAGACGGACGTATGACGAAGAGAGACCCACAAAGGATCAACAATAAAAAGGTATATTTCTAATCATAGTTAAACAGATCAAAAACTTTTTTACGAACAACCACGTAAAACTCCTGACCCCGAGTAAATATTTATTCGACTTCTTCTTGACGGTATAAACAGTACAGGTTCCTACGACAGGTGCCCAGACTAAAAACACGGTGGGTCCTTACAAACTTTCTATCTGTGAGTGTGCCCGAGGCAAGACGAGTCAAACATAGTGTAAGTAGGGCATCTTCAAAGGAGACGACGACAAAAACAACAAGGATGAGTCCCCTTCGACCCTAAAGAAACACCTAGACTTTCACCAACCAAGTATCTTTAATTAAGACATCACTGATGTTCACACTGAAAAGCTACCGAATCACTGAGAGTGGTGCGAAGAGCTCCTGAGAGGTCAGACGAAGGGAGACGAGGGGCTCGTGGTGCGTGGTAAGTCGGGGGGAGGGGGAAGGGAAGGGGATGNACCACCGGGTCGAGGGGCCCCAGGAGTGCACGTCCAAGAGGGACCACAGGCGCCAGAACGTTCTTGGCAGAGTAGGGCGGAGAGGGTGAGACAAACGGGGAGTTACAGGGGCAGTCTCTTCTTGTGCATCTTAAGTACACTCCTGTCCCGGACGTGACGGTTTTAAAACCACTTTTGTTCGTTTGTTTTTGTCGACCACTACCCGGACTCAGAAGATTATAAGGTGGAAAAAACAACAACAAACAAAACCGTCCCTCCCCTGTTGACCGGACCAAAGGACCGTGGATCTCCTCTCACTTTTAAGGCACATTTACGTTCTCAACATTTCTATACAGATTAAACCCCTCGGACATTGTCATGTTTATTCTTAGATTTTCACACTTTGACAGTACTTTTGTTGTCCTTACTCGAGAAAGAGACACCGGTCCTAAGCCCCACAAAGGAAGTCCCGGCTACCTTGGTCTACTGCGGGACTGTCCGTCGGGAAACCAATGGCGGACAGAAGGGCAACCGGAAGGCCCCGTCCCCGGACCCGGCGAGGGTCGTGCAATTCGGAGCCCCGATCTGAAAGTCGTCAAGGCTGACCATGCCGGACTTCACTGGATCTCAACACCAGACTAGATCCTCCAATCATTGGTAGTGAGACGAGACAAGAGGAGTTTCCCACTCTTCTGACAGACTGGAACCTTGACTTTGCGACCGACCCTCCCTTTTCTCCTTCGTCCCTAACTTTCTCCTTAACAGGAGACCAGGTCTTCCGTTTCTGCGTCTCCGAAAGCCTTTCCCACTTCAGTTCAAGTGTCTGACCTAAGTTAGGCAACTTGTCTCTAAAAGTTCGTACACAAAAATCGGAGACCAAGTCTAGGGAGACCACTGGACGAGAAAGTAAAAGCTACACCAACTACCGAGACATCCACAGTCTTGGTGAAAGTCGGGACTGGAACTTCTTACATCGGTAGGGACCCTGTTAAGGTTCGTCACCCCTTGTCTTCGGGTACTCATGTAACGGTGCACAGTGGTGGAAACCTCCCTTCCGGGACGTCCCGTAAGAGATGTGAGAGGCTCCAGGACCACCCAGGGCACGGTAGTGGAGGACGTGCCTGGAGTCCGAAGAGATGGTCCCTAAGGAAAGGCAGTGTGAGAGGGACGGGGTGAGACGGAAGAACGAAGAGTCTATTTGGTGGATGTGAAGGTAGGAGCAGAATCCGGTACTGAGGTCCCATTGAGTGTCATTAAGCCTGTGATCTTTTACGGTACTCCCCAAAACCCAAACGAAAAAAGGTTACTGTAGTAGAGAAAGGACTGACGAGCTCTAGTGGGTGGAATTGGCGAGGTGCTGACGAACCTGAACGGGTAAACAAGTAGGTGAGTAGTAAGTCCTTAGAATAAAGTGATTTCTTTATAAATTCGTACAGTTGGGCACCGGTAGGGTCCTTTACTCTATTTTAACTGGTTTTGGGTACATAAGGGACGGGAGTTCCTTCCAGACCACAGTATCTTTTTGAATTACTTGTTTTGTTAATGTGTCTATTCACAAAGGTCACCCTAGACAGTATTGGTCTGAGTTGGACTCAGACCTACTTCGTCCGTATCATAATTGAGTAGTATCTATCTTTGTACTATCCATCTATTTACCCAGCTAACTAACTCTTCATCGACCTACTATGTATCTGTCTATGAATCTATATGTCTATCAATGTATCTGTGTATCCATTTATCGATGTACCTACTTTACTTCAGCGAGTCAGCACAGGCTGAGAAACACTAGGGTACCTGACGTCAGACGGTCCGAAGAGACAGGTACCCTAAAAGGTCCGTTCTTATGACCTCACCCAACAGTAAAGGAAGAGGTCCCCTAGAAGGACTGGGTCCCTAGCTTGGGTCCAGAGGACGCAACGTCCGTCTGCGAAATGGGAGACTCGGTTTCGATGTTTATTCTATGTATCTATGTATGTATTTATACATCCATTTATGTGTCTATGTACCAATGTGTCTATATATCTGTTAACGTATTTATTGGTCTGGTGTCACATCGGATAACCACCTCTTTGAAGGGACATGGTGAAGACCAGGATTGTCCGACTGTCATGTGTTTCGCGAGTAAAGGAGCGAGTTTGTGAATCTAAAGGGTCGCGTTTTCCTCTTTCTTTTGGGAGGACAGTTGCAGTGCAACAAGGTAGTCCTCCGCGGGTCCGTCCGAGAGCCAGGTCGGAGGGAGTGCGGGAGGTCCCATCCACGTGTGGAGTTGACACTTCGAACCAGAGACGGTCGGGGATGGGTGGGGTGTGGGGAATAGGACACTGGGACCCGACCGACGTGAGAGGTGTGAGTGGGACGGAGGGTCGACCGAGTCTAGTGAAGATTTGCCTTTCGGAAGTCAGATGTCCACACCCACGTGATTCCTTTGTTAAGGCGACCAGGTTGCGCCCACCCGCCCCGAAGAACCTGGACGCTCACACGTCTCTTGGCTGTCCAGACCCTGCCACCGACCTAAGAACGGACGTGGGGTGCCCCGAGTGTCCTGTGCCCGGGATACTACTCCGTCCTCACCAGACCCGCGGGGGGGTGGGGCTCAGGATGGAAGTGCTGTGGGTCCCCTCCCCGGCCGGAACACTCCTCCTCTGACCCCTCCCCCCAGGCTGTACCTCCCTCCCTCTCTGGACCCCAAAGAGTCTCAGTGTCGGGGCCTCTCCCCGACCAACTCGGGTCCCGTGGTTTCGGTCCGAGTGTCTCGACCCACAAGTCCTTCCCTGGAGGAGTCCTACGACCCCAGTCGTTCCGCTCCAGACTATCTCTACTTCCCGTCGCCACAGGACAGACTCCCCAGTCAGACAGGTTCGCGAGTCTGGACACCGACGAGGGTTCGGAACGACGTAAGTTCGGGCGCTCCGGGAGTCGGGGTCCAACGAAGACAAGTTCCTCTTCTGTCGGTCCGACAACCACAGACTTTAGGAAGGGTCGTAGTTCCAGGAGTACGGAATCCGCAGAACTGGGTTCGGGGATGTAGACGGGTCTGGGGGTGGAGCACGGGGGTCGGCTCGAGTGGTCGAGGACGTTCTTTGTCCTTCACGTCTCGGGGCTCGAGACACGGTTTTCCCTTGGGTCCTTTCCCCGTCACACCGACGGTGGCTCCCGGGGGTCGCCCGACGTCCTTCGGTCCGAGACACCAGTCAGTGAGAGGAGACTTTTCGTGAAGGGAAAGACGTACTTTTGTCGGTAGGAGGAGTAAAGGAGGGTGTTTAGTCCTACTCTAGCCGGTGTGTGGGACACAACTTTGAGTGGGTACACGTCTGTGAGTCTGTTCCGTCGGGACGGGTGGCAAATGACGGCTGGTCTGGACAGTGAGTAAAAATTGGTACAGTGGGGTCCATCCTTTCAGTCACCTCCCCCCCTCCCCGTAATAACCGTCTCCCGTCCCGGGTCACCTTGGACGGTGTTTGGATACTCGCAACAGTACCTTCCTCGTACGTACGTTCCCACGACACCTACCTAAAAATTCACTGTTTCGTCATTTGCACCGGAGAGTTAATAAGAAGAACAACCGTTTCTTTTGTTACTATGTATGCAAGTTCTTTCACGCTGCGTACGTACGATTCAGCGAAGTCAGGCTGAGGAACACCGGGGTACCTGACATCGGGCGGTCCGAGGAGACCACTCTTAGAGGTCCCTAAGAGGAGGTACCCTAAGAGGTCCGTTCTTACGACCTCACCCACCGGTAAAGGAAGAGGTCCCCTAGAAGGGCCGGGTCCCTGACTTGGACGTAGCCGTCCGTTCAAGAATGGTGATCGCGGTGGACCCTTCGGTTTTTTTTTCCCCCCCCTCCTATTTATTATTGTTCTCAAAAGCAAACAGATCGAGAAAGAGGTGGGTGGCGGGGTGGGGGTGGGGTGGGGGGTTGGGGGCCGGGCGGCGGAAAAAACCGACTTACGACAATGGAAACGAGACGCCAGACCAAGCCTAAGTCTGAGTCCTTCGCTGGGTTGGAGTGACAGTGCGTGTAAGACGGGGGTCTGGCGGACTCGTCCAAGACACGAGTGGTCGAGACTCTCAGGTCTGTTGTACCAACGAATCAGTTGTTCGGGACAATCTTGTACACAAAAACAACGACAACAGGTCAGCGATTCAGTACACGCTGAGAAAAGTCGGGGTACCTGACATCGGACGGCCCGAGGAGGCAGGTACCCTAAGAGGTCCGTTCTTAGGACCCCACCCAACGGTAAGGGAAGAGGTCCCCTAGGAGGTTTGGGTCCCTAGCTTGGGTACAGAGGACGCAACCGTCCGCCTAATAAATGATAGACTTGGTGGTCCCTTCGGGAAGATAATAAGTTTGACCCACAGAAAAGTACTTCAGTAAGCCCAAAACTCATTAAGCTAAGATTTGATCGGTAATTAGTGATTGAGATTGTGATAAAAAATTAACTGCAACTGAACGTTACAGAACAGTCAAAGTCCACGATGTTTCACTTCACCTGTGGACTTGTCACTGAGTCTGCACATAAAAAAGTCCAAGAGGAGGCAGTGTGTAATGGAGGTCTATGACTTATATCTGGGGACACGAGACGCCACCCAGGAACAACGGAGAGAAGATGTTAGAGTAGATGGCTAGGCACCGACGTGACCCAGAAGTGACACCACGGCCGAAAGAGATCGGCGTCACTCGCGAAAGAGATCGGCACCACTCGCGAAAGAGATCGGCACCACTCGCGAAAGAGATCGGCACCACTCCCGAAAGAGATCAGCACCACTCCAGAAAGAGATCAGCACCACTCCAGAAAGAGATCAGCACCACTCGCGAAAGAGATCGGCACCACTCCCGAAAGAGATCGGCACCACTCGCGAAAGAGATCGGCACCACTCGCGAAAGAGATCGGCAGCACTCCCGAAAGAGATCAGCACCACTCCAGAAAGAGATCGGCACCACTCGCGAAAGAGATCGGCACCACTCGCGAAAGAGATCGGCACCACTCCCGAAAGAGATCGGCACCACTCCCGAAAGAGATCAGCACCACTCGCGAAAGAGATCAGCACCACTCGCGAAAGAGATCAGCACCACTCGCGAAAGAGATCGGCACCACGCCCGAAAGAGATCGGCACCACTCGCGAAAGAGATCGGCACCACTCGCGAAAGAGATCGGCACCACTCCCGAAAGAGATCAGCACCACTCGCGAAAGAGATCAGCACCACTCGCGAAAGAGATCGGCACCACGCGCGAAAGAGATCGGCACCACTCGCGAAAGAGATCGGCACCACTCGCGAAAGAGATCGGCACCACTCCCGAAAGAGATCGGCACCACTCGCGAAAGAGATCAGCACCACTCGCGAAAGAGATCGGCACCACGCCCGAAAGAGATCGGCACCACTCCCGAAAGAGATCGCCACCACGCCCGAAAGAGATCAGCGCCACGCCCGAAAGAGATCAGCACCACTCGCGAAAGAGATCGGCACCACGCCCGAAAGAGATCAGCACCACTCGCGAAAGAGATCAGCGCCACGCCCGAAAGAGATCAGCGCCACGCCCGAAAGAGATCGGCACCACGCCCGAAAGAGATCGGTTCCGCTCGCGCAAGAGATCGCCACCGCTCTCGAAAGCGGTCAGCACCACTCGCGCAAGAGATCGGCACCACGCCCGAAAGAGATCGGCACCACTCGCGAAAGAGATCGGCACCACGCCCGAAAGAGATCGGCACCACTCGCGAAAGAGATCGGCACCACGCCCGAAAGCGGTCAGCGCCACTCGCGAAAGAGATCGGCACCACGCCCGAAAGAGATCAGCGCCACTCGCGAAAGAGATCGGCACCACGCCCGAAAGAGATCGGTTCCGCTCGCGCAAGAGATCGCCACCGCTCTCGAAAGCGGTCAGCACCACTCCCGAAAGAGATCGGCACCACGCCCGAAAGAGATCGGCACCACGCCCGAAAGAGATCGCCACCACGCCCGAAAGAGATCAGCGCCACTCGCGCAAGAGATCAGCGCCACGCCCGAAAGAGATCAGCGCCACGCCCGAAAGAGATCGGCACCACGCCCGAAAGAGATCGGTTCCGCTCGCGCAAGAGATCGCCACCGCTCTCGAAAGCGGTCAGCGCCACTCGCGCAAGAGATCGGCACCACGCCCGAAAGCGGTCAGCGCCACTCGCGCAAGAGATCGGCACCACTCGCGAAAGAGATCAGCACCACTCGCGAAAGAGATCGGCACCACGCCCGAAAGAGATCGCCACCACGCCCGAAAGAGATCGGCACCACGCCCGAAAGAGATCAGCGCCACGCCCGAAAGAGATCAGCGCCACGCCCGAAAGAGATCGGCACCACGCCCGAAAGAGATCGGCACCACGCCCGAAAGAGATCGGCACCACGCCCGAAAGAGATCAGCACCACGCCCGAAAGAGATCGGCACCACTCGCGAAAGAGATCAGCGCCACGCCCGAAAGAGATCAGCGCCACTCGCGCAAGAGATCGGCACCACGCCCGAAAGAGATCGGTTCCACTCGCGCAAGAGATCGGCACCACTCGTCGCGCGGGAGATCACCGAGCGGCCGAATCAACGGAACGGCGTGCACCTTAGGAGGGTCTGGTCCCTACGTTGCGCTCAGGGGACGTGACCGTTCGCCTAAGAATGGGGGACCTGGCGGTCCCTTCGGGGTCTAGAGATAAAATATCTCATCACACACAGACGATTAGGTTCAGAGGATAAAATGGGGAGGGGATTAGTGATCAAGAAATAGTCCTCCGAGGTCCAAAACTCTTCTCTAAGACAGTCACTCGAGAGCCTTGGTAATCTTGTTTTGTGTTTGGGGAGACCTTTTCCTTAAAAATATGTTAAAAGATACTAAGCGATGAAAAAATATTAAGTCTCTTTAGTAAGTAAAACTGATAAAATAGCAAAATAGTATAATACTTAGTTGTATGGTGGAAAGACCTTAGTCACCAAAGGGTGACTACCCTGAGACGAGACATTTTGGTTTTACGGCAATCTCCGGAATCCCCCTACCGGAAGGAATCCTTTAATTTTACACCTCTGCAATCTATCATGACGTATATTTACTTACATAGTAGTAACCGTACATAATCAAAACCCACTCACACGTATACACACGTTCGGGTACACGTACACACACGTACATAAACACACGGACCCACACATGTGTACACACGTACACACACATCTAATAACCGTCACGTCGAGTCATCTTCTTTACTTTACCGAAAAAAAATTAATTTAAATAAGCAAAAGTCAACTTCCTATTAACGAAATGTCATGACGTAACCAAAGACGGTTTGTGGTTGTTCTTAGTCTCTTTACCGCAAAAATCATAAATATATAGACCAACGTGGTTCAGAATCGACGTTGTCCTCCCTAGAAGCCAGAAGAAACCCTGTGAACCCTAAAAACAGAAGAAGTCGAACGCCCTGGAAACTGACAGGGTGCACTTGAGGATCAGTGCGGTACACCCCAGATCAAGGGACTGGTCCCCACCTTGCACCGGGCGACGTAGCCCTCACGACTCAGGATGGGCGGTCTGGTCGTCCCTTCAGGGACTTTGCAGAAATGAACAGACCGTGACTAGACCAGGGGCCTCGTCGGGGGCGAATGACCGGCGCGCGTGTGTGTGTGTGTGTGTGTGTGCGGGACGGTCTCAAACTATGAATCGGAGACGGTTCGTCATATTTGTGTGGGGCACCGTAAATAAGGCGGAGTCACAAAGGGACAGGTGCGAGGTGGTCTTGCCGTGGGTCCCCTCTCCCTCGTCAGTAACCGTGAGGTTCCTTCTGAGGCCCGGGGGCGACCGCGACCCAGGCTCGACTGGCCGGCACGCCCGGAGCGAGTGTCCGACGACCTCCGACTGCAGACGCCCGCCGCCAGCTCCCCCAGGTAGGAGCGAGCCGAGGGACCCCCGGGCCCCTGGGAAGTCCAGTAGCTCCACTCGAGAAGCAGGGGTCCTCGAGTCGCAGAGTCGTAGACAGGGAAGGGGGAGTGTGAGTCCGCTGCAGAGAGGAGGGTGGTGCTGCCCCGGGTGACACTGGGGGCAGTGAGTCGGGGCACTTGTGTGACCTCGCCCGTCCCAGCCTCGCACTCCACCTCGGAGCGCCGGACTGGTGCGTCGTGACGGGCCGAGCAGGAGGTCCACCGCGGACTCCCGGAGTCTCGTCCTCCCCGGCGGGAGGGGTGGCCTTCCAGGGACGTGGCGTCCCGGGACTCAGGTAGGGGCCCGAGCCCTCCGGTGCCCCAGTCCTTCTGCTCGGATCGGCGCTGAAGGACAAAGGACAGGAGAGGGACCCGGGCAGAAGAGAAGGGTGGACGAGGGGCTCACCCTTTCCAAAAAGAAAATGGAAACACAAATGAAGAGGATTTGGACAGACGAGGGGCGACACTCGACCTGAGTATTTTTACAAAAAGTCACCCCGTCTGTCGTGGTACAGTTGGTAGGCACTTGGCCCGCCCCCGTATCTTACAAGTCCTTGCGGAGGTCCTTACGGTCGGGAGGTGCGAAGGGAGACGATTCGCGGGTGGACAGGCGCACAGACGGACCCCAGTCCCAGTCCGGTACAAAATCCCCTTTACGTGGTAAGATTGACACTAGTAATTGAATACACAGTTGGACGGACCCGATTCCTTGGAGGTCACGACCATTTTGTCATAAAGACCCGCACAGACGCTTCCTCTGAGACCTTCTCTACTCGACTCCCTTCCCCAGGTGGGAGTGTTACACCTGCCGAGGTGGGGTAGGGGGCCCCCACTTCGGTTCTTCCCCGTCCCCCACTTAAGGGACTGATAAGAACACGACCCTGCAGGCCGTAGAGGTCGGGACCAAGGGCGGAGGGGTCGGGGTCCGGCCCGGACTGTGGCGACGGGAGGGCCAGAGCCCGAAGTGTGGGTGTGCCTGCGACAGTGTGTGCGTGCGACTGCGACAGGTGTGCGTGTGACGGCGACAGTGTGTGGGTGCGACTACGACAGTGTGTGTGTGCGACTGCGACAGTGTGTGCCACTACGACAGTGTGTGCGTGCGACTACGACATTACGTGCGTGCGACTGCGACAGTGTGAGGGTGCGACTACGACAGTCGGTGAGAGGTCCCAAACGTCGTCCAGGACCCCGTCTGAGAGGCGGAGGACTTGGGTCTCTCAGACAACGGTACTACCGGAGGAGAGTCTTTAGGGGTATGTTGGCACACTACTGGACTTGTAGGGTCTCTCAGGACTTATTATGCCATTATGACCCTTTTATTGTCTGTCTCTGTCTCTCCTTGTGTCTCTCTCCGTCTGCCTCTTATTTTGTCTCTTTGGCTCGCCTTCTTACCTTGGCCTCCTTTGCTTCTACTTCTGCTGGCTCAATCCTGCGTCCAGAGCCGTCCTTGATTGGCGCTCACATTTATTCTTTACTTTCTAGTCCTGATTATTACTCAACCCCCGACCCGTGGGAGGAGCTCGGTCCTGTCATTGGAGGGACGACCACTCTGTGTCGGGCGGGACTCCAGTCCCGTCCCGCAGTCCACAGGAGGACCCAGACACCGGGGCTGTGAGTCTCGACCGGCTGGAACCCGTTCAGTAGATTGCGAAGTCAGGGACCAAGAACGTCCTTTCCCCTCTTCTCCCATCCTGTAAGACACCTCCCAAGGACGGTCCCAATTTACACGGTTACAAACACGTCTTGACTTTATCGGTAGCATCCTCGACCGACTCCTCTTCCTGTACCGTTGGGTGAGGTCACAAGAACGGACCTCTTAGGGCACCCGTCCCCTCGGACCACCCGACGACAGGTATCCCAGCGTGTCTCAGTTTGTGCTGACTTCACTGAATCGTATGTACGCATGTAACCTCTTCCTTTACCGTTGGGTGAGGTCACAAGAACGGACCTCTTAGGGTCCCTG